>ULGT01000014.1:127804-239312 GCA_900519025.1 Yarrowia porcina | reverse complement strand
CAAAAAAAAAAAAATAAGCCGACTAAAAAGTATTGCACTCGTAGTACAATTGTGCCCTTACCCATGTTCAGTCAATTGACGTTTGGACATGAACTTTGGAGAACTTGTAAAGAGGACTTTTTTTACTCTTTGAACCAGTATGTTCCAAGTCCAGTTGTAAATCAGCTGGTTAGACTTCCGACTGTCCCGGGAGCCGAGTGAATACAAAGAGTGCGCTGTACCTAGAGCCAGGACAAAAAGTTGGTGGAGAACAAGACAAACAAGAGAACAGACAAAAGACAAAACTAGACATAGAGAACAGACAAAAGAAAAATGGTTGAGGTCAATGACCCGTCCCCCCGGCAACTAACCAGATTCAGAAATAGCCAGATTCAGAAATCAGATCCAGAAATATTATATGTTCCTGCTTTTGGGCTGGTAAGGCAGCCTGTTTAAGAGGTATTGGAGCAGTAGAACAGCGATAATGAGCAAATAAAAAGTGATAAAAGAGGAATTGCCGACAGTTTAGGCCCCCCTCGAGATCGCTCTAAGACCTGGCTCAATGAATTGTCCTGCAGAGCGTTGTAGTGGCTTAGAAGAAGATCGACATGGCTATATTTAGACAATGCCTATTGTCTATGCATCTTAGAGTTGACGGGGACATTATTGAGCGATATCAGAGTGAATCAGAAGGGTTTGACACGGATTTTTTGATGTCAAGTGGTCGTACTCCGTTGTCAGATGAGTGATACGACTTGATCCGGTGTTTTTACCGTGTTTTTCTGACCATTATCGCCCTCAATATCCGCTCTCTCCACAACCCCTCACTTCCAAAACGCATGGAAGTTTCCATGCTTCATTGTAAATGCACGCCTAAAGGCCCACCGTGTCTCAGACCGTCCCCCAACCCTTGGAAAAGTTTTCCTGTCATTGTTCGATATCTAATTATAGCTGTCGAATGTCATTGTCAAACGTCAAACGAGATATGTCAAACACGGGTAGATCGTTGCAGGTAGGAGACATGTGATTTAGGGTAGTGATTGATCGGTGGAGAAAGGCTTCATCATCATTAGTCATACAATAGCCTTGTATACTCTTCCTGGTATACCCTAGTCCACCTAGCTACCCATGAGTGTGCCCAAGTCCTAGATAATCATGTTCACTCTCCACAGTCATTACCAGTCACTACTCCACTCGCCTACCGTATTCCTAGTCTAGACTAATGTAGGAGTCCACAGTAGTTCACACTAGTGGGTGCTAATGTACGCTAGTACGAGGACAAGGGCAAGCAGTACGAGAACATACAATAGGATCAATCGGGTGATGTCAGTTAATTGGCGGTGCTTGTATGGGTACATGTTTTCAGCATGTTTTCAGCACTTTTTTAGCACACTTTTCAGTCCTACCTTTCTGCTTAATTCACACCTCCAATGGCTGCTTGAACGTTGCTTTTTAAACCCTGAGTCTCAGATCGGTAGTGGCTGTATGCTTTCGCAAAAGTAATGAGCAAGAACTGGGAAAAGTGATGTGGTTAGTCTATCCGTACCATAAAAACGTACCGGTACTGCATTAGTTATATTCGTTATGGTATCGTTTCCATCGTATAGCCCTTTCTATGGTCCCTCCCCTTACCCTGTTTAGGTTGTCTCAGCCGCGTCCGATGAAACACGCCGACAGAGGAGTATTGTTGACCATTGTTGTACAGTGTCATCTGCCCATTTGCCTACCCGCCATGTACAAGTAGGAACGCCCTGCAACCCGCTTTATTATCATGTATCTGCGATGTAGACGTTGCGCAGCTAGAGATATTATCACAAGGATGGAGCAAGGTACGAGAATATAGGGTGAGACTTGGCTGAAATAAACGGTGCCGTACCTATTATTTTGGTACCACAGTAGTTTCTTTTATTCAATGCTGTGATATTTTCTTTTCCTGGTCTACTTTGGCATTTCTTTTCATTGACAGCCACCTTAGTTGGTATTTCTTTTTCAACTGCTGTATCCATACTGTAAATTACTTAACGTCTCCCTCGCTGTCACACCATCCTCTAGAGTTCACTTTTCTGAGACTGCACAGTGCTCCACATGCGCTGGATTGTTGGATGCATTGCCATGGTTTGTAGCCTTTTTTGCACTTTCTGAAACACTGCTAATTAGTTTGAGAGCGGAGTAGACACCGGCTGGGTATATAGCCGAGCCGAACAGTTAAGAGCATGGTACGATAGTGTCAGCTGTCAAACGTCATACCAGTATTTTTAGTAATAGCCAAGAGAAATGTACAAGTGTGTACTTGTCGTATGAATCCTCTCGGACCAACTATCAAAATGTTTACCTGAAACATGTGAGACCGTATGAGTGACAAGAGTGGATCTGGTGCTGCTGTTTCATCTTTGTCAACACAGAAGTTGCTGGTGGTGGAGTGAAGAACGGGCTGGATGGTAGTGAAGTGAAGACCAGGCTGGTTGGCGGTACTGTTTTGGGTGGTACAAGTACCAGGTACTAGACTGTTTTTGTTGGTTATTTTGTAGAGTGAGGAACGGTTTCATGGAGTACGGTAAGTGCTCTTCTCACAGTGTAAACATAACTCGTACAAGTATCCAAATATGGAAGTTGGTATAATAGTCCTTGTGGGTGCAAGCTGAAGTGATTGACTACATGCTGATGATCTTTTGAGCAGCTGATATTCGTTCTGACACCTCTACTTGTCCTGGTTGCTCATTACCATGATCTCCACCTCTCTAGAACATCATAAGAACAGTCTATACCTACAGACTGATCATAGAACTTCAACTTGGAACAGGTACCCGATCTTGTCTTAGGCTCAAGAAGCATTGTACATTGAAAAGAAAGGCGTTGAGAAGGCGTTGAGAAGGCGTTGAGAAGTTTGACTGAAGAAGCTAGACACTCTATGAATGCTGTAGGACTACAAAGGAAAAGATAAGCATACTCTCTGTATAGACCTGAGAAGGGATGACACTTCTTGAAATGGGATAACAACACTTCCTAAAGTGGACTTCCCAATGTGGACTTCCAACTCCGATCACAAAGGACACCTCTATCAATGCCTACTCAATGCACTGTCAATCTTGATGGTGATAAAGGTGAAATAACTCTGGATTGTTTTCCACAGTGACAAAGACGTTGGAAAGTCTGACAGGATGGCTTGCATGTCCTTTGTTTTGGGGAGGACAAGTAACGGCACCTAAGGATCTACCTGCTACACAATGGAAGTGAGAGCTTCTTTGAGGAGTAAGAGTATTAGGAAGCAAGCTGAAGGATGTTGCTGTTCATATGCCGCTAGAAGTACTCAATGGTCAACTTCTTAAGCAAAAATGTTTGCTTTTTTCAAGTACCGGTAGTGAAGTCTTACAGAAGAGCACTAAGCGAAATGTCCTTCCAATAACTCAACTAAGACCTTATAGACTAAAGGAAGTGCCAGAGACTCCACCAGTGAGCTCTACGACGTGATCTGAGAGCTCTAGTGAAGTATACAACTCACTATTCAGTCTAGAACTGCTCATCTTCCTCCCTACAACATAATCCCTTGGTCACTCCAAACATCTACAGATACTGCTTGACATTCATAATGTTACACTATATAAACGCCTGAGAGGAAGTACATCCACTTCTCCCATATCTAACCCCTCCAATACTTCTTGGTATAAGTCTCCATGGACATGGGATCGACATAAACACATCCCAGAATATGGGTCTTGTATCCTGTCCAATCGGGGAAGAACTTTTCGCACCAATCACAGGTATAAGTGGCATTTTTGGCCCCAGGTTCGTCTTCGAAAGTGTTGAAGTTGCCATGTTTCTCAAGAGCAGCCCAAGGGCAAATCTGGTAGTGGGCTCTAGGGAAGGACATGATAAGGGGGTGAGAAGACTTGTAGTGAAAAATGACTGGTAGCGAGTGGTAGTAAACAAACTACAATCTCTATCTCCTTGCCTTCTTATATAGATACGTTTTCTGCCTCAACATGGACCCATTTCCACCACCTGTCCCGATTGAGATGTGTCAATAGAAGAAGGGACATACATGACATATGAGAGGTATGATAGATGGGGCAGCTTGAGAATTATCATGTGATCACATTACCAGGGTATTAAACGAGCCTCAAGGGTTAGGGATATTATCGTTTTATTGGTTTCATGTTTTTTGGTATCTTTGTAGAAGTCCATGATCTCCTTGGTATGTTCACTTCTACCCTATCCCTCCCAACACTCTATAAACGGTCCCTCTAAATTATTCAACAGATATATGACCATAGTGGCAAGGGAAATACTGTATGTACTCAAGAAATAGCCCAAAAGTATCAATTTTCCGACAAAAACAGCCCTAACCCCCCTCTTGGTAACGTGATCAACCATTTCTTCCTAACCTGTTACCTTCACCTCTTCATCTAGTTGCACCTTTCTATACCCCAAAGTCACCTCCTTTCAACATCACCATTTTAGCTTTCATCTGGTCATTCTTTTGATATATCATATGGAGTAATAATCACGTGATAAAGGTCTGAAAAACAGACTGAAATATTCCCAAATTACTACACTAACACCAGGCCAGTCATTTTGCTTCTAAATCATCTTCCCTCGTTACCTCCTCCACAACCCTAACCCATGCATCCGGTGAAATTTCTAAACCATGACGAGATCAACAGCTTGCATCAAACACAACACTATGCGGAGGGCGTGTCTGGGTATTCGGCGCATGTCCACTAGCGCGGGCGACGTGTGGCTTCCCGACCGCTTTGGAGTCTTGAGTCCCGCCCATGAAGCAGCTCCTTCCAAACCCATCATTCCTTCTGCCAGACACGCGAAAAAGAAGCCGGTCTCCAAGACTGAAAAGCCCATCTCCAAGAGTTCTACAGAGATTGGAGCTGCAGAAGTGTTGAGATATTACAAGCACAAGACGTTATTTGCGAAAGAAATTGGTCAGATTATGAAATTGCTGGGAGAAAGGCTGTACATTGATCCAGAGTACGTTTTGGCAAGAGACGTTTCCAACCAGTCTTTGAAACGTCTATCTTACGCTATAAGACGAGATGGAGATCCCAAGGACAATTTGGTGGCGTTGGTGATTGATTTGGCCATGAAAAACCTGGAAGATCAGAACTTGGCGGCGGTGGAAGCGGCATTACGTCATAGTGAAGTGTATGACTATACAATCAAGGGGAACTATGAAGAACAGGGCTTTACAAGTTATCCTGAGTGGTTAGGGTACCAGATTATATCTTTGGCAGTCTCCCAGAACCTCCTTACAGCCGCTATAGCCATGACTTGTCGTTTTAACCGCATGTTTGGCTCTCATCCAGTCGTGGCAGATCTCCTATTCAAGGCCATTGCATACCATCCCTTGAAGAAGAAAGCTCAGCTGATCAAACAGTTTGCAGCCATTGAAGATCTGACCCGGGAACTCAACAATCAACCGTCCTATGTTGTTGAAGAACTTATGGACTGGGCTCGATTTCAAGAATTGGTTCCTACTCCAGGAAACGAACTGGCCGAATACCTGCTCAAAAACCACAGAAACAAGGTGGGAATGACGTCGTTCGTCTCTTTACTATGTCAGAATCTCGATAATGGCAATCCCTGGGCTGCAGCGTATCTCTGGCAACTGTATAACCCACAAGATCTCACAGCATTACCTCCTTCAGCAGTCTCCGCCATGATTTCAAAGCTCACCACCACCCCACAACTGCATTATATCTGCCACGAAATCATCTCCAATCTGGATTTCGATTACACGGCGTCTCTAGGAGCCTCGGTGATTGAATTCTGCGCATACACGAGGAATCTGGAACTAGGATTCACATTTACGAAAAGATGGACCATGGTGAACAAACAAGAACGACCAAGACACGTGCTAACGGCTCTTTTGCATTACGCCGTTGTGTCACGTGACTCGCAGGGCACGGAGGAGCTTTCGCAGGAAATTAAACGGCGAGATGGACGTCTTTCTCTTTATGAAACACAACTTTTGGTCACTCATATGGTGAGACAATCGGTCCAACAAGGAATGGAGTACATTTCTAGAATGGAAGGAGATGTGGCCATGCACATGTACGCTGCTGTGGCCAAGATTATGCGAGATTCTCAGCCTGAAGTCGCTTTACAATGTGTTCAAAAGTACCAACAGTTTCTGGCTAAAGAGGGTCCTCCTACACAACAAGTGGTAGACTCGTTTGCAGAAACAAGAGTACATCTTGTGCTCAATAGTGATCGTCCAAATGCTAACAGAGAGGTCATGACTCTGATTCAAGAATGGGTGGCCTTTGATGGAGCTGATTTACGCACTTTGAGTACATCTACGGAACCAAAACCCAGCAGAGAAAGTCGAGTAAGAATGCTTTTCTCTGTGATTGAACATACAAAAAAAGAGGGAAGAGACAAACCCGTATACGAAGCGGCATGGGGGCATTTGAATCGAGACGGACTGGGCGATTCCACTATCGACTTTGTCCTCAAACATTGACGAGAGGAAAGGAAACATCTGTACATACTAATTTAACCGGGAGCGAGAGATTACAAGTCTCGAGCAGTTTTACTAATTGTGGGAAGCGTACTGATAGCTGTATTGGTTGGGTGTAGATATAGTTGGAGGTTTAGTTGGAAAGCCAAGTAATGTAGTTGAGAAGGGTCATATTTGGGAATATTGACGTCTGGTGAGGAAAAGAAGTATACTGGGGTGTTCTCCAAGCTGTGGCGAGTACAATGGTATAGTTTTTGAAGTGTTTTGGTACGTATTACGGTCTCCGGGGTGTCTTGAATGTTCAAAACTAAAAGTCGTCAGAACTGGACGTTAACAAAAGAAATATGGTAATATAATATCTTTATACAAGAATCCAGCTTCTTGTTTACCTCCTTATTTTTTTGAACCACCTGATTTCCCCTTCTAATACCCCCAAAAACGCACTTCAAAATCCAGGTCACGTGATTTATTTAGCCCAATATCTAGGCCCAACGACTCTCTGAGCATGGTTGCGGCCATATCCTGGTGAAAATACGGCTTCCCGTCCGATCAGCCATAGTCAAGCACCAGAGAGCCTAGTTAGTATTGTAGTGGGAGACCATACGAGAATCCTGGGTGCTGCAATCTTTTACCAGTCGCGAAGCGGCTGGTGATCTTTTTGGCTGTGGTAGTTCGTATTTTATTTTATTGTATCGTAGATGGTTCACCATCAATCAACGATTCTCCCTGACTGTCTCAACAGCAATCAAATCTTCATCTCCGTTGTCTCACATTTGGTGGATTTCATTCCCGACCTTTTTAGACTGCTGTTAACAGCTCATGTTTGAAGTTTGAAGGAAAGAATCCAGGGTATGGGTTTAATTACTGGTAGATTACATGTGTCATGTGTTATGAGTGACACAGACAGGATTGCACAATTATATAAGTCATGCGCTGCGCCTCTTACCAGGTACGGACCAGTATGATAGCATGTGGGCCACCCTGTTCTGACACCTTCATTCTCGTCCACATGTTAAGTTCGTTGTGGGACGTTGCTAGTTTTGGAGGCTGTTGAGAGAGTAGGGCTAGGTGATGTGGCTGGTTAGGACGGGTAATAGAGGGTGAATTGGGGGGTTTGAGGTAATGGAGAGGTACTTGTCACGTGACGGAGGTGTAGGGCACGTAACCACACGCTCTCCACCCCCATAATCACATTCACGGCTGGTTTCTTCCCCCCCTCACACCCCCTACAGATTCACGCACCTTGCACGTGCAGCTCAACTCTATTGCTGGGTGAACGTGTTCCAAGCTCTACAGTATCAAAGGTGCAACACCCCACACAAGATTCATTTCTCCCCACACACACCATGGACGACTTTTCTTCGACTCGAAAAGAGATCGAAGACGCCTTTTCGTTCGAGGGCGACCGGGCAGATACGGCCCAGGCAGATGCTTCGGCTCAGTCTCATTCCTCGCCCGAGGAAAAGATGATCCGCAACCATCTCGACTCGGTTCCTCCTCCAAACCCTTTCACCGTGCCTCCTCCCATGGCGTTTGATGAAAAGTCGTTTGAGAAGGAGCGGTCGTTTGAGCGGGCTGCGTCGAGTCCTTCTGCCTCGTCGTTTAGACAGGACAGTTATGAACCTCTTCTTACCAAGGACGATATTCTAGGAAGAAGCAGCAGTGAGTCGGTGAATAAGTCTTCTGGAGCTCCCCCTGTTCCTTCTTCTAGACCGGCAGCTAGTCGAGTGCCGGTGCCGTCTCATGACTCTTACTCCGGCAGCTCTTCTCACTCTCCTAGCCTCTCTAGTCACTCCCCTGTCACTACCCACCACCACCCTGCTCCTCCTCCTCCGGCTTCTAGACCCGTGAGAGAGTCTGGTGTGGCTCCAGTGACGGCCCCCGAGCCAATTGCTGCTCCTGAACCGGTCAAGGCGCCTGAACCCGTCAAAGCACCTGAACCTGTGGCTGCTCCAGAGCCAATTGCTGCTCCTGTTCCCCATGGACTTGAGACTCCCCATAAGGCTGAGCGAGAGCACAAGACTGAGCGGAAGCCGGTGTCTACTGCTGAGAGTTTCACTCCTTCGAAGTCCGCCGAGAAAGCCATTCCTTCTCCTGCTTACAGCTCTCCCTCTCACAGCACTTCTTCTCACAGTGCTTCTCCCTCTCATACTGTGGCTTCTGGTCACGGTGTGTCTTCTCCTGCTCACAGTTCTCCCTCAGCAACTCGGGCTCCTCAGGCAACTCAGGCTGCCCCTGCTCCTACCCCTAAGGCTCCTGCTCCTACCCCCCAGACTACCTCTCAGTCTACGCCTGCTACCAAGACTACCGCCAAGGGCACCTACGACAACGTCCCTTCTCTGCAGCTGATCGACGGAAGCAAAGAGTTCAACCCTGATGTCTCGTCTTACTTCAAAAAGGTGCATCTGGACCGTGCCGGTCTCGATTACCATGTCGTGGCCGTCTTTGGATCCCAGTCTACCGGTAAATCCACCCTTCTTAACGCCCTCTTTGGCACCCGGTTCGATGTCATGAACGAAACCGCTCGACAACAGACTACAAAGGGTATCTGGATGGCTCGAGCTCAGCTGGAAGCTCCCCATTCTGCCAACTCTGTTCATAAAAAGGACTGCTCCGACTCTGGAGTGCTGGTGATGGATGTCGAGGGTACTGACGGTCGAGAACGAGGAGAAGACCAGGACTTTGAGCGAAAGTCTGCTCTGTTTGCTCTCGCTACCTCAGAGGTGCTCATTGTCAACATCTGGGAGCACCAGATTGGTCTGTACCAGGGAGCCAACATGGGTCTGCTCAAGACTGTCTTCGAAGTCAACCTGAACCTCTTTGCCACCTCTCAAAACAGATCTCTCATCATGTTTGTCATTCGAGATCACATTGGAGCCACTCCTCTGGCTAACCTGTCCACCACTCTCAAGACAGATATGGGCAAGCTTTGGGACTCTATTAACAAACCTGAGGGTCTGGAGAACGCCAAACTCGAGGACTTCTTTGATCTCCAGTTCACCGCTCTTCCCCACAAGCTTCTGCAACCCAACGAGTTCTACTCTGACGTTGAGCAGCTTGCATGTCGGTTCACCGTGCCCAAGGACCCCAACTACGTCTTCAAGCCCGCTTACCATCGAAACGTGCCTCTGGACGGATGGTCTTTCTACGCTGAACAGGTCTGGGACCAGATTGAGCAGAACAAGGATCTGGATCTGCCCACTCAGCAGATTCTGGTTGCTCGATTCCGATGTGACGAGATTGCTGCAGGAGCTCTGGATCTCTTCCTTTCTCTGCTTGTCAAGATCAGAGACCAGCTTTCTGGCGGTGCTGTGGCTTCTGCAGTGCTTGGAGGACTTATGGGAGAGGCTCGAAAGAAGACCGTGGAGGAGTACGACTCCCAAGCTTCTCGATACACTCCTTCTGTCTACTCTGCCACTCTGGCCAAGCTGGAGGACCGAGTCGACAACGATCTGGGCAAGGTGTACCAGTCGTATCTCGCTCAGTTGAAGCGGGAGTCTCTGGAACAGTTCAACGCTGCTCTGGAGTCTTCTTCTGCTCTTACTTTTGGCGAGAATCTGTCTAGAGCCTCCAAGGCTGCTCACGCCCATTTCATTGACAATGCCAAGCAGGTTACTGTTGCTGTTGGTCAGCCTGATTCGTCGCATTTCTCCTACGACGATACTCTTGCTGCTCTGGAACAGGAGCTTGATACTCTACGAGACCACAAGAGCAAGGTTGAGATTGACCGACTTATTTCGCGGTCTGCCAAGCGGTTCAAGTCGTCTTTCCACGAGGAGTTTGACGAGCATCTCAACAAGCCCGACGAGACTGTTTGGGACCGAATTCTCGAGTCGTTTGAGACTCTTCTAAAGGGAGCCATCAAGAAGATTGACCCCAACTACACTTCTGGCTCGCCCAACGCCTTCACCTTTGGTTTTGGCTCACCCAAGACCTCTGCCGAGGGTCTCAAACAGATCCAGCAGGAGGCCTGGGCCGTGTTTGCTGCTGAGCTCAAGGAACTGTCCAAGGACGAGCAGATTCTCAGCCGGCTCAAAAACAAGTTCAAGGAGTCGTTCCGATACGACGCCAACGGAGTGCCCATTGTGTGGCGTCCTGGAGATGATATCGACGGCGCCTTTGCCAAGTCTAGAGAGCAGGCTCTGGAAATCATGCCTCTTCTTTCCACCGCCAAACTGAGCTCTGGCGAGTTGATTGAGCCTACTGTTGCTCTGGAGGAGGACGACGAAGACGACGAGACTGCGTTTGCCGTTATCC
This sequence comes from Yarrowia porcina, assembly GCA_900519025.1. Lineage (NCBI taxonomy): Eukaryota > Fungi > Ascomycota > Dipodascomycetes > Dipodascales > Yarrowia > Yarrowia porcina. The sequence goes on along the minus strand of ULGT01000014.1, from coordinate 228,604 downwards.
TGACCCCCAAGCGACAGGCCTCGCTCATTGAAAAGTTCAAGAAGCAGGCCGAGGGGCTGTATCTTGAGGCCAAGCGGTCGACCATCCAGTCCACCACGCAGATTCCTCTCTACATGTACGGTCTGCTGCTTCTCCTTGGCTGGAACGAGATCATGGCTGTTTTGCGATCGCCAGTGTACTTTATGTTCCTGCTGGTGGCTGCTGGCGCCGCCTACGTGATCCACACTTTGCATTTGTGGGGTCCTCTCACTCATATGACCAACACCATGATTGCCGAAGCCACGGACATGGCCAAAGCCAAGCTCAAGCAGGTGTTGGATGAGGTGCCCAGTGGAGAAACGAGGGAGCGAGAGGCTCCTTTGGGATCGTCCCGGGATGATGTGGAGCTCAAGGACTTGTAAGTAGATGATGTCTGGTGACTGTATGAATTAAATGACTATAAGAGAAAGGAGGTGTGAAGAGGAAGAGTAGGGAGTAATACATGATATGGTATTCGTATCAGAAGGGTGGTGGTACGAGGTAGTAAGAAGAGTATGTACCGTACCTATAGGTGTAACATTGGGTGACATCCTATCACAAGATACAAGTACATACCGTACCAGTACATATTAGTTACAGTATAACATATCTTCCACCAGGTATTCAATTAGAGTACCTTTCACCATCTCATAAGATACTCCTAGACATAACTTATACTATGGAAGAACAGGTACCTCTTAGACCCAACTTGTATACGTTCAATTCAAAAGTGACTCTTACAATGTGAAGTCATAATCAATTGAATGTATAAATGAGAAAGAAAATAAAATAAATGTACTACCAAGTATTTCTTACAAGTTCAAAGACGTCATTTCCGTGGCAAGTTCCGTGTTACAAGAATGTATTTATATTACCCTATCTCATTGGTTCTATATTATTCATTTCTTTAGGAACATCTTCTCCTCATCATTCATACTACTTTATACACATTGCTTAGGTATGTTTCCTTAACTGTAGCATATCAGGGAAGGGTACCTCTTAGATCCAACTAACTACTACCATATATTTCTCATAAGATCCAAGATATCACTTCCTTGGCGTACTTGTAGTATTATAGCACCCATCTCATTGGCTAACATAATACCATTGCTTAGATATCTCCTCATCGTTCTATTATACACATTGCTTGGTATATCTCCTTGTCTGTACAGTTTAGTCATCATCATCATCATCGTCGTCGTCAAAGATATCCAGACCCGCTAGTCCTCCTCGTCCGTTCATATTTGTATCTCCATCATTTTCACTGCCGTAACCCGTCGACAGCCGTCGTTCCATAGCGTAGCCATTATTGTGGTTCTGGGCAACTCCATTGGCCACGGGAGCGGCTCCATTGGGTGCTGCGCCGTTAGCAGTAGTATGAGCAAACTTTTCTGGGTCCGCCAGCTCTCCTAGTTCCGTCTTATCCTTTCCTACCTCCATGAGAGCCAATAGTCCCTTTCGCATCTCATCTTCAATAGGCCAGGGTAGTTTAGAGTGTTCGGGACGTTCTCTAAAGTACGGGGGAGCCGTGGTGAAGTTTGCAATTCGGGTAGCATATGTCAATAGATCAGCAGAAGACAATGTAGACTGGTTCTCATTGTTGGGCTGGTAGTTTCTTAGCTCTCGTCTACACTCTGCCAGTTTTCGAATCATATCTCGAATTTTATCGTCCAGTCCCTCACTGACCCGTTCCAGAGCTGCAATTGTCTGAGCAGCCTGTTGATGTTCCACCAGTTCATCTACAGCTTCGCAAAACTGCGTTTCTGTCTCCATCAGCGTCTCGGCTAGATCTTGTCTGAAATCGTACTTTGACAAAGCCTGAACGAACCGAAGCAGCGTATTTTCAAACGCAGGAAGCGCCTGGTGAATCAACAACTCTTTATCTTCATCCATACAGATTCTCGTCGATGAAAGATGTTCCAAATGTGCTTCATCTTGGGACCGACTGGAAGGCGTATCTCCAGCTTCACTGACTCCATCAGGACCCGGAGACACCTCCTCCACGTTCTGGAGCATCTGCAGCAGCCGTCGCCGGTCAGAGACACCCACCACATTCGAAGAAAGCCGTCTACGGGGTTTCGAACGGGTCAGGGCTATTGGTGCGGGCGTTGCGGCCGAGGAGCCGGGTGTGAAGGGTTGTAATGGCGGTAGAGGCGTTGAATTTGCCGGAGTCGAGTTCATCGGGTGAGCGTTGTCGGGTGGTTGCGTTGTCGGGGTGATTTGTACTGTAGTTAGAAGGTAAGGGGTTAGTTGGAGGTTCGTGTGGTTCAGTTGTGGTGTGAATCTCCAATAGCCATACCTGGAGGTTTATGCAAACTCCAAATTTCAAACTTTGATGGGGGAGAAGTGAAGGATTGAGGAAGTGACTTATTTGGGTAGTAAAACAGCAGCAAGAGGCGTTTTGAGAGTGTTATAGACATCTAGACGGTCTATGGAATATATTGACAAATTTTGAACTCTTTTGGAGGTATATTGGTGAAGTTGAGTGCTATGTTCTGACATCTATACTGTCGCTATCTTACTTGACACTCTTAGCAGTAAACTCCCAAGCATCTACTTGAAAAATACTTACCACTTGGGCTTGCCAAACACGAACGATAATGTCGATCTTTTCATGAAAATGTCTAAATCACGGCAGATATCCATTTCCAGGAAGATATTCATTCCATTTATTTGTGTACTTCCCAAAAATCACGTGATTTTTTTCTCATTGCTACGCCACTTTTCTTCTTAGCAAGAGTCCCCCCTTAGTTATGTTTGTCTTGGAAAGTGGGCAACTGAAGGGGTCTCCAACACGGTCAGTAGTGAAGCGATTTCGTTGAAAAAGGTAGTAAAATGATCCTCTCGGTTACGTGACCTCACTACCACAAGTACACCTCTCCACCTGTTCTACAACGCCCTCAAAACTCCCCTCTATGGCCCCCCTTTCTACCAACTTAAACGTGATCTTCACTGAATAGACTGAATTTGGGAGGGACATTGTAACATGCATAAAAGATACATACACAGCACACACTGGATTAACACACACCTGTTGCAGAAGGCATAACAAGACATCACACTACGACTGTGCGTGACGCTTAACACCTCTCACGCCTCAGCTAGTGCCGTCGACGACCTCCTTACCCCAAGAGAGTCGCGCCCCCCAAAAACGTGCAAAGTGAAACGAACTCACCGACGAATACCTTCCCTCCCCCATAAGCCTGTCCGTCTACTGCGCCACGTGTACGTCAAGGGCGTCACTTTTCTCTCCAGCCATATCTCCCAGCGTATGTCGGAAAGTATTCCCTTGGCCAATCTACAGCCACACATGGACGAGGACAGCGTGCCACTGATTGGCGACGGTCCCCAGACCGAGCGACGAGGACGTCATTCTCATCATCATCGCAACCGTCACCTTCAAGAAGCAGAGGCAGAAGAGCGCGTGATCGACCCTCGCCACCCGGATCTGTCCACCTCCAATGCCGTGTCCAACGCAAAGTATTCTCCTTGGTCGTTTATCCCCAAAATTCTATATGAGCAGTTCAAGTTTTTCTTCAACTTGTATTTTCTGCTGGTGGCGCTGTCGCAGGCTATTCCGGCGCTGCGAATCGGCTACCTGTCTTCCTACGTGGTTCCTCTGGCCTTTGTGCTCACGGTAACCATGGGTAAAGAGGCGTGGGACGATATCCTGCGTCGAAGACGAGACAATGAGTCAAATTCTGAAACATATACGGTGCTGGACCAGGTCCAACAGGTAGCGTCACGTGATATCCACGTGGGCCAGCTTGTCCAGATTCACAAGGACCAGCGAGTTCCAGCTGACATGGTGCTTTTGCAGTCGTCAGAAGAGTCTGCAGAGTGTTTTATTCGAACCGATCAACTCGATGGTGAAACCGACTGGAAACTCAGAATCGCGCCTCATATCACCCAAAAGCTGTCGGAATCCGATCTCAAGGATCTCGTCACGGTCACGGCAGAACCTCCACGAAAATCTATCCATCAGTTTGAAGGAAAAGTCACGGTTGGAGCAGATTCCATGGGTCTTTCTGTGGATAACACAATGTGGGCCAATACGGTTCTAGCCAGTGGAACAGCTGTTGGAATCGTTGTCTACGTGGGTGCTGAAACGCGTCAGGCTCTTAATACCTCCAGAGCAGGCACCAAAACCGGTCTTCTTGAACTCGAGCTCAACTCTCTGTCGAAAATGCTGTGTTTCTGCGTCTTCTTACTCTCCTTTGTGCTTGTAGCGCTTCACGGCTTTGGCAAAGAATGGTACGTGGACGTTATGCGGTTTCTCATTCTCTTTTCTACAATCATCCCCGTTTCTCTACGAGTCAACCTCGACATGGCCAAGTCGGTCTATGCATACCAGATTGAACATGACTCCTCAATCCCAGACACTGTTGTTCGAACATCCACAATTCCCGAGGATCTGGGCCGAATCGAGTACGTCTTGTCGGACAAAACAGGAACCCTTACCCAGAACGATATGGAGATGAAAAAGATCCATGTGGGTACCGTTTCTTACGCTGGAGAAGCTATGGACGAGGTCAGAGACTTTGTCAACTCTGGTGGAGAAGCTGGACCTCGAGCAAGACGAGAAATCGGAAACCGAGTCAAAGACATTGTCACTGCTCTGGCCATTTGTCATTCCGTCACTCCCTCTTATGAAGATGGTACTTTGACTTACCAGGCTGCTTCTCCAGATGAGATTGCCATTGTCAACTGGACTGCTGAAGTTGGTCTTCGTCTTGTTCGACGAGATAGAAGCTCTATGGTTCTTCAGCTTGAGTCTACCGGTCAGCTTAGAGAGTACGAGATTCTCAACGTCTTCCCTTTCACTTCTGAATCGAAACGAATGGGTATTGTCGTTCGAGATGGAGAAGACTACTGGTTCTTTGAAAAGGGAGCAGATACAGTCATGGCCAGTATTGTTCAGACTAACGACTGGCTAGAGGAGGAGACGGCCAACATGGCCCGAGAAGGCTTGCGAACCCTGGTGGTGGGTCGAAAGCGACTATCGAAAAAGTCGTACGAGGCCTTCTCCGAAGCATTCGCAAAAGCACAGATGGCCATGCACAGACGAGATCATGCCATTGCTCATGTTATTACCGAGCATCTAGAGCACGATCTGGAGCTTCTGGGTCTTACTGGTGTTGAAGATCGACTTCAGAAGGACGTCAAGGTGTCCCTGGAACTGCTGCGAAATGCTGGCATCAAAATCTGGATGTTGACCGGAGACAAGGTCGAGACTGCTCGATGTGTTGCCGTGTCGTCCAAACTCGTGTCACGTGGACAGCACGTGCACACCATCACAAAACTCAAGGGCCGAGAAGCTGCCCTAGACCAATTAGAGTACCTTCAGTTCAAGACGGATGCTGCTCTTTTGATTGACGGAGAGTCGTTACAGCAGTTTCTCAACCTCTACCAGAACGAGTTCATTGCTGTGGCCACAAAACTTCCCGCAGTGATTGCGTGTCGATGTCATCCCCAGCAAAAGGCCGATATGGCTCTGTTGATTCGACAGCACACGAAAAAACGAGTCCTGTGTATTGGAGACGGAGGAAACGATGTGTCCATGATCCAGGCTGCCGACGTGGGTGTCGGTATTGTTGGAAAAGAAGGCCGACAGGCCAGTTTGGCGGCTGACTTTTCCATCACCCAGTTCTGCCATCTCACCAAACTGTTGCTTTGGCATGGACGAAACTCGTACAAACGGTCGGCCAAGTTGGCGCTGTTTGTTATCCATCGAGGACTCATTATTTCCGTGTGTCAAACGGTGTATTCTGTGTCGTCTCGATTCGAGCCTCTGGCTCTTTACCAGGGCTGGCTTATGGTTGGTTATGCCACGGTATACACCATGATGCCCGTCTTTTCGCTGGTGCTCGATAAAGACGTGGACGAGCATCTGGCAAAGCTCTACCCGGAGCTATACAAGGAACTCACAGAAGGCAAGTCGCTTTCGTGGAGCACGTTTTTCATCTGGGTGCTCATTTCGTTATACCAGGGTATCATTGTCCAGGGTTTGGCCCAGGTGTTCACTGGTCTCGACCAAACACTCTTCACAACCATGGTGGCAGTCTCATACACGGGTCTGCTGCTCAACGAGCTGTTTATGGTGGCTCTGGAGGTGATCAAGTGGAACAAGACTATGGTGATCACCGAGGTGGTCTCACTGGGGCTGTACTGCGGCTCCATCCCTTTTCTGGGCGAGTACTTCAACCTCGAGTACTTTCAAAAGCCAGACTTGTACTGGCAGGTGGCCGTCATTCTGGCAGCCGCCCTTATTCCCATTTGGGCCGCCAAGGCCATCATGGCAAGACTCAAGCCTCCGAGTTACGCCAAGGTTCAGGATGCTTAATAGACAATGCATGTTAGATTAGGAGGGGGTGTGATGTAGACGAGAATAATACGATTGATGTCCCCACTACCAGTATTCGTACATATATTTTAATAATTTGTCACTTGTATATTTACTCTATTACTCCAAAACAGGCCAGAACTTCTTTTCCATTTCGAGAAGCTGTTCGGCGAACGCCTTGGTCTCCTTCTGGACCTCCTCAAAGTGCTCAGTAGATTCTCCATCAAACTGGACCTTGTCAAACTTGTTAGCAAGTACGCCCAACTGCTCGACAAACTGCTCAAAGTCAGGTTTGGCCCACCACGAGATCATGGAGTCGATACCCACTCCCTCAATGGTTTCAGGGACAGCAGTAGGCGAGTTGATGTTCTTCTTTCGCTCAGCAGCAATGTAGAACATGGCTTCCTTGTAGACCTTTTCCAAGACCCACATTCCAGCCACCAGGGTTCGGATATCGAGCTTTTGGTTCTCAGAAGACTCGATCATGAAGTTGATGTATTCCCAGACTGGAGGATGGATCTTTTCTGAGCCATGAGAAGACAGAGCCTTGAGTTCATCCAGTCGACCAGTACTGTTGGCCAAGAACTTTTCATGCTGAGCAATTGGATCGGGATCTAGACGTTCGAGCTCGGTCATTTTGATCTGTCTCTTTTCTCCAATCTCTTCAAACTTGACCATTTCATTCTGAGCAACGACATAACAGCCAGACAGAAGAGAGTGGAGTTGATCAACCAAAGGACCGTACTTGGGCTCGACCTTGGTCCATTTGGGATCTTTCTGCAGCTTCTCGAGCTCGGTGATCATTCGACTAACGTATCCTCCACATCCTCCGACATAGATATGGTCTGAAAAGAGCCAGTGGTTGAACTGTTCGTCGGTGATTTCTCGCTTACCGACCTTGACGACCCAGGGGGCCTTGATAGAGGCAATATCAAACTGTTCCTGAAGATCGGGCCACTCCATGGTAGATGAATTGGGGTTAGGGGGGTTAGGGGAGTTCAGGTGGTCTAGAGAGAGAAAGAGAGGGATGTCTATGACTTCTATATATCTGAAAGACTCATTAGACTTTCGGCTACTGGGTGCTTGTACCATGCAACCTAGTCATCGTTTGACTCGTCTTGAGTCATCTGTCCAATGAGGAGGAGATGCAGTAAATTGGGTAGAGCCGTGCAATAAGAGGAGAAAGATAAACCAGAAACTGGAAACAAGAAATTGTTGATTAGTCAGCATGATTGTGTTCTGACTACAGAAGACTATTTCTTTAACTCACTACTTGTTCCTCTCTAATCTCCTTATGAACACGATCAACGACTCTTAGTTTGATCACCCCCACAGAGTTTCAATGTGAGATTCAAAGCAAGTGGGGGGTAGGAAAGTGCGGTAATAAACCGGGGACGTGGTTAGAAGAGGTCTAGTGAATGTATACAAGAGCCATTGAGTTCTACTGCTACTCCTCGTGTCTTTTGAATGGTTTCGGTAGCTCCCCTTCATCCCTCCCTTTCTCCTTAAATAACCTCAATGGTCGTATACGAGAGGGGAAGATACGAGAGGAAGATTGTTTCAAATAAGACTTGATTAAGGAACTTTGCCTGAGAAAGAGACATGATATACAACCACCATATTGGTAAATGGGGTGTGCTGGTGTCTGACGAGTGTCTGTAGTGTGAATAGGAGTGATCTACTGGTCTGGAATCTCTTGGAATAAGTAACCTGCTAATTCTGTAAAAGACTCTTAACCTGTCACAATCAGCATGTCACCTTACATTTGTTTTTGTGTTATATGACACAAACCAAAGTTGGATTGTGTCTTGAATCTCCCCTGCCTCGCTTGACACCAGTCACGCTCCCCTCCACTCCGGCCGAATTGGAGACATAACATGATTGCGTCCGCCGCTTTGGAAGTGGAGGGGTTGCGTGAGTGGTGTGGAGGAGGAAGGGGGGAGAAGAAAGTGATGGGTTGTGCCATATACCAGTACTTTTGGGTCCACCTTATATTTGGAAGGGAAGCTGAGTAAGAACACTGGATGTAGACCAATATGAGACATTTGAGAACATGAAACGAGCCCTTCTACAACTCACACTGGACCCATAAATCGCCTTTGCCCCGTTTTTTTGCCCATTAATAACATTGGTAATAGTCATCTGGTCTATCGGAACGAGCTGCCCTGTGATGTGGTGTGTACCAGGTACCGGTACCGGTAGTTACATTAACTAATTATCAATTAATGGATCTCATCAGTCTCCTTCATCTCCTCCAACTCCCTATCATAAACACTACGCTGTTCATCGTCCAGATTAACAAGAGCGTCTGCTACTGTAGCTGCGGACCAACGAGATCTTTTTCTCAACTCTTGATGTCGAGTATAAGCAAGAGATCTAGCCGTTTCGTTCTTCTCATTGTATCCCATTCTCCATAAAGCAATTGCTCTGTTGGCACACATGGGGTTATTGTTGAGGTACTGGATGGCCTTTTCTCGTAGCTCAATGATGTTGTGGTGATCAAAGTATGCAATTAGATAGGCAGCTTCAAGGAAATCCATCTCGGGGCTTTCATCAGAAAAATGTCTAGTGATGAATACCAGAGTTTGACCAGGGATGTGGAGGGTAACTGAGGGTTGTTCCTTGGTTTTTGCTTCCAAAAAGGCGGTTTTGAAAGTTGGCCATTTTTCAGAAAGTTGGAGGGGGTTTTCGACAAGAACGGACTCTTTGTCATATCCACTAATGAGCTGTAATGTGCCCTCTGAAAGGGTATGTTCTTGGGATGGCATGGGATGAGTTTGAGTCATAAGAAGTAACGACTTTGGAGGTATCTAGGAACTGTTTGTTCAGACACTTGATATAACGTCTCCTTTTAATCTCATCTCAGAGATTGTATATTGTCTGTCGGATGTGGATAAAGATGACAGGTGCAACTTGAAGGTTGGGGTTACACTTTAGATGCATCTCATTTAGGCTGGGGTGAGATGGTGTCAAGGGAAGGTACAGTATATGAAAAGATGACAACACTATAAGTACCGGTACCTGGTACAGGTGCACTGCCCATACTGACCGTTCCTAAACCTGAGATAATAGCTGACACCTTCATACAAAACCTTGACCAGTCCGAATATCAGTTCCCCTCAGTGGGATTATGTAATCTTACCGTCAAGAGGAATGAGTGGACGGTGCAGTATGTACTGGTAGTTCTGTCTAAAGAAGATGGTGGTCTTTTTAAATGTGATGTCATTCTACTCTATAACAGACTCACCCCTTTTCAAGTCTCAAATCTGAACCAAGGATACACTCAGTCTCATTCTGACGGAAGCTTCAAGTAAAGACATTCCATGACCCTCAACTGACGCAATTGAAGTCCAATGAGGCCAAAAACTTGTGTGAAGCTACCTTGAGGAATTATTTGAACATCTGACTACTCGCATTTCCTCTTGATGCCCCAATTCCACCATATATCCACCCTCTCCCTACCCTCTCATAATCTCATTGCATGGATAATGCAAGCATCTCTCAACAATCACGTCAACTAAATGGGGCATTTTATCAAGTAAATTACATGTAGAATTCCATTAATTTGCTGTGTTAAAACCACCCTAGTCTCCCTCACCAAATCCCCCTCTTTCCACCACCACTAGCCCCTACTCTTTTCCCCATTTTTCCACGTGACCAGCCCCATTACCCCGGATTTACATTTTCGCCTATTAATCAGGGGCATTGACTGGGCTAGATTGAGGAATTTAAATTTGGACGTGAATGGGGCGTCCCCCTGGAGAAATCAAAAGTGCGTGGAAATGGATAAAAACAAGACGAAACGGTAGTTTAACGCTTATTAAGCAGGAATATCGAGTTTTTTGCTCAAAAATCCACCCCTAACCGCCCCCAAATCCACCCCCCTCACTCCCCTAACAACACTATTTTGACGTCATGTGCGTCATCATTTCCATCTCCCAAACATGTTGTAGGGGTGAGAAAGAGGAGAACCTGATACCTCATTTGGGGCTATATTATGTATTTTAAAAGCCCCCATCCCATATAACCGAGCTCAACAAATAATCCTACATTACTCCCCTCCCTCTACCACGTCCCCAACGTTCTAAAATCACTTTAACAATTCCCCCCCACGTGACTCCGCATACCTACGCACCTAAACCATGGCTCCAGTATAGCGCACTACTGAACGGAGCTACCGCACGGACTACCGCCAACATGAAGCCGCCACATCTGACGGACAAGCAGTGGCGGATGGAGCTGCTGGACAAGCTCGAGATCGAGGCGAAAATCAAAGACGGCGCCGAAAACATGTTGCAGGTGCTGGACAAGAAGGAAAAGTCCAAGACGGCAGACAGTGCCAGAGAAGGAATGCGGTCTAGAGTGGAAAGTGAGCTCAATGCCAGCGTGGCTCGGATAGCGCTATTGAACGAGCAATTACGAGAGGTTCCCGTGGGACATGATGTTCCGATACGTGGCATTCATCAACAGAACCACATTCATACCAACAACAGTCATTTGAATGGAGGACCAGGAGGAGGAGATGATATGGATACAGACGATACTACGAATGAGAGTCCGTCGTGGCTGATTAGTAACATTGTACAGGCTTTGGATGACCCAGCAGTCAATGCTGACGATCTGGTGACAAAGTGCAATGAACTGGTAAGGGTCTTCACCAGGTATCCTCTACAAAAGTACGATCTGGTACTGTCGCATGTAGGCGACCGGATACAGCGGCTTTTGTTGCATAAACGAACAGAGGTGGTGGCGGCAGGATATAGAGTGGCTCGACATGCTTTGACGGATATATTTTCGTTGAAGACCGCCAGGGGCTTCCAGACAGATTTGTTCGTGATCCGAAGTCTGGCTAGAGACAACAGGTGTCATTTTGAACGTCTACAGGCGCTCAAATTCGTCAGAGCGTTCACAGACGTGCCCCAGGGAGTGGCGGAAATCAGCATTGGAGTCGTCAGAGCTATTGTTGCTGTAGCTGAACAGGCTGACGACCGATTACGGGTGGCGGCTTTGGAAACTTTGGCTGAATTGTTGGTGTTGGACTCGCATCTGGTCCATAGAGCAGGAGGAGTGCGTTCGTTGTTGGCATTGTGTGTGGAGGGTCCTTTTGAACTGGCTGCTCTAGCTACTAGAGTGTTACTGTATACTTTGGACTCTCCTACCACCAGACATGTTCTTCAAGGAGGAAAAGATTTGGAGTTTTTGGTTTCGGTGCTGACAGAGGTTCAACAAAAGGGTCACGTGAATGCAGAAACGCTACGGAACTCGTGTATGGTTATTGGTGTTGTTTTATCATCCTGGGCAGGTCTCATGTCTTCAGAAGGAAGTTCTTTGGTTCGAGCTTTGATTCAGTGCTTGGCTTTGCCCTTGCCCTTGCTCAGAGATATTGTTTTGTCTCTTTTGTTTGATTTGTTCAGATTGGAGGCCCCCTTTTGGTCCCATTCTTTTGTTGCAGGCAAGAAACTCACCTCTCACGGCAGAATCGAACCCAAGGCTAACAATTGGAGACGACCACGGTACATTAACCATTTTCTGGCATTACTTTTGACCGTCTTTTTCAAGGAGGGTCTTCTCAAAGAACTTCAGCAGGTGATTACCACCAAGGAAGACGAAACAAGTACTCGAAAAGCTCTCCTTCTTGTTTCTGAACTTCATAAACTGGCTGGAGAAGTTCTTCCACGTGAACTGTTGAACGAAATCGAACGACTGGAAACATTAGTCATTTCTGCTCAGATTCAATCATCTTCAGGACCTAATGCTACTGCTGCCAACGCCATTTGCGCTATTCATCGCATTGACGCCATTTCACGAAACCAACATAAAACTGCAGCTCTCAACTCATCCACTACAGTCAAAGTCCAGATGGGTGTGCAGATTGATGATGCTCATTTCAGACAACTCATTACTGATACTAGAGTGCTGCAGACAAAGAATTACACCAAATGGAACTGGAATGTGTTGATGGAACTCATTGAAGGTCCCCTGTTGAACCCCAAAAGACTGGAGGAAGTCACCATCAAACATTTCTCGAAATTCGCCAAAAGACTCATGTCCTTTTACAGACCGTTCAAGTACCGGTTTTCTGCAATCAAAAAGACCAAATACAACCGAAAGTATGTCGAGGCAGGATGTGCTTTGCTTAAGACGCTACTAGCTACCCAGGAAGGAGTCGATTACTTGACTGAAAACAAACTACTACGTCAAATGGGTGAATGTCTGGCTCAATTGGATCCCATGAGTGGTATTATTTCTCTGGAACCCTTGTTCTCAGCTCAGAGACTCGAATCTACGCTTTCTTACGGCTACTTTGAGCTACTGGGAACTCTTTCTCAAGATAAAAATGGTCTGGCTATGATGGAAAGATGGAGAATGTTCAACATGCTGTACCACTTGACAGATGTTCATGAACGACAGGATCTCATAATTCTCATTATCGGGTCCTTGGATTACACGATTCCCAACCATACTCGAATCATTCTCTCCAAAGCACTTACTACTGGTCCTTCTCCAGTCAGATTGTTTGCTACTAAACGTCTGGGATCGTTGTTACACGTTGGAGGATACACACAACCCCATGCTAGTCCTCATTGGGCCATTTCTCTTCTTGTTGGTCAACTTTACGATCCAGATGTGGAGGTGTGCAAGTTGGCAGTCCAGCTTCTACAGGAGTACTGTTCAGTGACTGAAAACGTGCCTCATGTGGTTAAATGTCGACCTGCTCTTGACCATCTTGGTGCTGTGGGTGCTCCTCTCTTGTTGCGGTTTCTATGCACCTCTTCTGGTTTCCAGTACCTTCAAAAGATGGACTTTGTTGCCCTAGAAATGGACAGTTGGTTCCATGGACAGAATGAGGCGTATGTGGGACGCATTGAGTATTACCTCGAGCAATGTATGGTCCCCACTTTCAGCACTGTTCTTGATTTGCAGAAAGAAAAGGACCCCAAGGATGATGCTCTGGCTTCTCCTCCTCCTCATTTCTATGGAGAACTAGCTATGACCGAAGAAGGATGTCAGTTACTACAGAAACGAGGCCATTTCACCGAGTTTGCGGATTTCATTCGAGAACATGGACTTACTGCTCAAGATAGAGATACTGTTCTCAAACTTAAGGGCTGTCTATGGGCTGTGGGTCATGTTGGAGCTACAGAACTTGGAGCACCGTTTTTGGACCAGTCTGGAGTCGCTGTTGATGTGGCCAACATTGCCAAACACTCGCCAGTATGGTCTCTCAAGGGTACTGCCTTTTATGTGCTTGGTTTGATGGGTACTACGAATCTCGGTTCTGAAATCATCGATGAGTGTGGATGGAACAGTACACTTGATGTGTACGGCAACCCTAGAGGTTACGCTTTGCCTTACGAATGGGACGGTTTGTTTTCTGAAAAGTCTACTATTGTTCGAACTTCTCAAACAGTGCCTCCTATTCCTGAACTACCCAAGATCTCCTCTGATCCTATTCGACGTAAGATCATGTCGGCACTTTCGAACCTGAGTAACCATATTCTGGCTAATGATGCATCTCGTACACTTATCAAACTGGATGCCAAGTACCACGACCGATTCGATTCGCTCACATTGTTTCTGGAGGTGATTGAGCTGCTGGAGATTTACAGGTACCGACTCCCCCAGCGAAGATTCATCTTTGAGCTGTTCAACACTCCCAAGATGCTGGAGAGAAACGCCCGACGACAGAGAGAAAGAAAGAGACGAAGCCAGAGGGATTAGATTTGCATTATTTATAATATTTATCGCATGAAGAACGTAGAGAGAAGTGACAGTAGGAGGCGTATGTACGATAGTACCCGTAATGGAGATATATAGGTACCCTCCCCGTACGAACGCTTGTACCAGACATTCCAACTCCATAGCAGTAACTAGTATAGTTCATTCAAGTATATCATTGTATATTCAAACGTGTTCCAGTACACAGTATCTCTGTTCTAAAGCGTACCATGACAAACCTGTGTAGGTGTAGAACTACAACTCCGGTCCAATGGTGGTATAGCAAGAGCAACAACTTTCAAATGAACCACAAAGGTGTTGTGGTATTAACCCATAGACAACTCTTTAGCCCATACACCTATTCCTCCTGATGTTTATGTCGTTCTTGAAGATTGACAGTACGGTATTACAAATTTCCCCATCTACTGTACAGAGACATCGCAGGAAGCCTAGAGAGTAAAAAAACAAACGGAATAGTAGTAATTCTCAGGTATATTAATCAAAAGCGTAGTTCAAACACTTATACAAGTGACATTTCAGAAGAAGTCTTTATACTTGCCTACATGCTGAGATGGTGCTACCAGTACTGTACCGGTACTCTTGATACACATTCAAAGCACCTTCGAGTAATGAACTGTGGCATGGCAATAAAGTACCTTTGGTTGTTTTCGTATTTATGCATTTTCAATCATTTTAACATCCTGATATCAGCAGTGCTTCGGTCTGATTCGAACGTCTTTGAAACAAATCAAATTCAACCATCTTCTATTGTAACGGTCCTTGTATACAGTCTATGACATCAACTCAGTCTATAGGAAGTGAAAGGGACTACACAATGTACCAACAGTGGTATCTTAGGATGAGAATAGGCTGGATAATGGACAATGGGTATTGGTGGAAGCACTTGTACAAGTACAACTATAAAAATAGCACCATACAAGTAGGTACCTGGACGCCTCAAGAAAAGGAAGAGTACGGTACCGGTACCTGTACGTACAACAGTACGATTTAGTGTGACAAAAAGTGTACGTTTTAGGTGTGCTTGATATAGCTAGCATGTTGAATGGATGCTGTACTTGGAGGTATGAAGAAGTACTGTGCCAGTAGCAGAACACCTAACGTCAAGTGCTCATAGGTCAAACAATCATCTCCAACACTCCCACATTCTTCACCTGAACCTTTGAATCTTCAAGTTGTCCTTCAACATCTCATTACGGAGACATTACGGAGACAGAATTAGGGTCTAAGGAGAGGTAATGGAGCAGTAAAAACTAATGTAGGAGACGAGAAACAGTGCTCAGAAACCGACTAGTAGCTATAAAAGACATCAGAAGGCTCCCGTTTGGTTGTTTTTTTTTTGTTTTTTTTTTTTTGTCACTCCACGTTTTGCTCTACCTTTAGCAATACTAAGACTAGGCTTCTCTATCCCCCCTTAGTACGTAGGGTACCAGTAGTAAAGATGCAAGAACAGGTTCTTGGAGTATATCATCAACTTTCAGGCGTCAAATCTCCTGTTGTCATCCTTTAAGCAGTTCTTCTTGTCCCTTTTTATTCTCAAGATTGAGATCTCCTCTTCCATATTTAGTTGGCTATTACTTGGATTATACTTACCCACATTCTTCCCAATGTCAAGCTCTGTAGTCAGCTTTATAGTCGATCACTCTATAGCCAATATCAGTCCTGTTAAAACGTATTGGAAGACTTGCCTCAATGGCCAACCAGACCCCTCACATTTTCCACATGACCAGCCCCTATTTCTACATTCAGAACATTGCACCACCCACTCCCTCCCTACCCTAACCCTACACCTACCCTACACCTCCCCCACGCCATGCAGCTAAACCCATTAAACAATTGACCCGCGTCGCGCGTCATGTTTCTCTCTTTTCGCACCCCGACAACGCGTCGAGTAGCATTTAACATGGCCCGACAACAGACGTTAAAGTGAGTATGAAGGGCAATGACATCGAAGACACATGACTAACCCAGTTTCTTTGGAACCAAAAGAAAGGCTTCCGATGAAGTCAAGGACGAAAAGCCTGCCAAAAAGGTGGAGACGAGTGCTTCTCGATCTTCTCCTGAGGTCGAAAAGAAGACTTCTTCTCCCGAGACCTCCAAGAAGGAGTCTCTAAAGAAGGAATCTCCCACTCCCAAATCACCTAAAAAGGAGTCCCCCACTCCTAAGTCTTCAGTCGTTCCCCTAACCTCCACAGTATGTGAAGAGACTGCAAAGAAACTGGCCGAGGACGGATCAGAACATACCCATGGTCCATTGTTATACCGAACGATTGTCAACACGTTTGAAAAGATTGAAGCTACCACTAAACGGCTGGAAATCACGGCCCATTGTGCTGCTCTCTTTTTGTCGGTTCTCAAAAGTCATCCTCAAATGATGGCCACTGTGGTCTACCTTTGTATCAACAGACTTGGTCCTGATTATGAGGGACTTGAATTGGGGCTTGGAGAGTCGCTTCTGATGAAATCCATTGCCGAAAGTACAGGAAGAACCCCGGCTTATGTCAAGACTGAGTACCAGAAGCTAGGAGATTTGGGTAAGGTTGCTCAGTCGTCCAAAAGCAACCAGAGAGCCATGTTCAAGCCTGAACCTCTCAAGGCGGCCAATGTGTTTGATACGTTCCGAGAAATCGCCCAAACCACCGGAAAAGATTCTCAGAATGCGAAAATCAACATGATCAAACGAATGATGGGTGCATGTCAAGGAAACGAGGCCAAATTCATCATTCGAAGTCTGGAGGGTAAATTGCGAATCGGACTGGCTGAAAAGTCCGTCTTGGTGTCTCTTTCTCAAGCTTTTGTCACTTTTGAAGCCGAAGAAAAGGGCAAAAAGGTCAACCCGGATGATATCACTGCTGGAGAAGAAATGATTCGAGACGTGTTCTGCCAACTGCCTAATTATGCTCTTATCATTGACGCGATTCGAGAAAATGGAATCATGCGATTATCTGAAACTTGCAAGATTTCTACTGGTGTTCCTCTCAAACCTATGCTTGCTAAACCTACAAAGTCCATTTCAGAGGTTCTGGACCGATTCCAAGATACAGAGTTCACCTGTGAGTACAAGTACGACGGAGAACGAGCCCAAATCCACAAAACGGAGTCTGGAGAAATGTTTGTTTACTCTCGGAACTCGGAAGATATGACCGTCCGGTACCCTGACTTGGTATCCATCATTCCCAAGTTTGCAGGTGAAGCCAAGTCGTTCATTCTGGACTGTGAGGCTGTAGCCTGGGACAGAAAACAGAACAAGATCTTGCCCTTCCAGGTACTGTCTACTCGAAAACGAAAGAATGTCAACGAAGATGAAATCACCGTCAGAGTATGTATTTTCGCATTTGACATTCTATACCTGAATGGAGAGTCTCTTTTGACTCTTCCTCTGGCTGAACGACGTCAGAAACTCAAGGATGCTTTCACTGAAGTGCCTGGAGAGTTCCTGTTTGCCAAATCTATGGATACTTCCAACGTTGAGGAGATTCAGACATTCCTGGACCAGTCTATCAAGGATTCTTGTGAGGGACTTATGGTGAAGCTTCTGGAAGGTAAAGAGTCAGGATACGAGCCCTCCAAACGATCTCGAAACTGGCTCAAGGTCAAGAAGGATTACATTGACGGTATTGGAGACTCTCTAGATCTCGTTATTCTAGGAGGATACTTTGGTAAGGGCAAACGGTCTCAATGGTATGGAGCTTTCCTGCTGGGTGTCTATAACCAAGACTCTGAGGAGTTTGAGACCGTTTGCAAGACTGCTACCGGTTTCTCGGAAGACATGTTGCAGAAGATGTATGACAAACTCAAGCCTACAGTGATTGAGAAACCTCACAGTGACGTTTCATACGATTCGACGCCTGCCAACCTGCCAGATGTATGGTTTGACCCTACTACTGTGATTGAGATTCTGGCGGCTGATTTGTCCTTGTCTCCTATTTACAAGGCTGGTATTGATCAGATGGAGCGAGGTATTTCGCTGCGATTCCCTCGATTCATTCGAGTCAGAGACGATAAGGGCATTCACGACGCCACCAGCAGTGACCAGATTGTCGAAATGTACCAGAACCAGGCCGCCTTGGTGGGTTAGCGGAGGAAGAACGATAGCATATGTAGCATTAATGATACTGACGATAATTGTAGATGAAGACTAATGTACGAAGCGTTGAGTCATTGGAATATATAGAAGACTCCCTAACCCTCCCACTGGTCCTCCCAATGGACTTCAAGTAGCTCACGTATGTACAAGTATTCATTTATTTTGACGCTGTTCCTTCCCTGTTTTGAGAGCACCATACTAAGCAATGTTGCGTTGTTAGCTACTTGAAGCTGAAATGAATGTAGAAGGAGTCAGAGGACGTTCAACTAGCTAATATTGTGCTTTATGGTCGTCATGAGCTATGTTTGTTACACCAACTCAGTGTGCTGGTCACTTTAGTTGAGGTAATAGTTGAAAGAAATTATACTATTTAATGATATGAGGGATCAGAAACATAAGAGAGCAGTAAAATCAGCTCTATTGAGATGCTAGTCAATATTAGTAACATAACACCTTCATTTCCTCTTCATATGATATCTTAGAGGCAGTAGCTGGGTCTTTATAACCAATGTTTAGTTGGCTCCTAGTTAGCATCTTGACCTGTCTAAATTCTGGGTACCGGTAAGTGTATGGGAAAAATAGTCGAAAAAGGTTGTTTTGAAAGGAGTGTCATAGTGTAAGAAGGAGTCTGTAGGAGGTAAAAGTAATCAAAAATACAAATTAGTATATCTAAAATGGTCCTACAGCCCTGGAGAGCACTTCTGTATAGTTATTTTTCTTATATTTCCCATATTTCCCATTTCAGTCCTGTGTTGTGCTGTTGTAGGGATCTTTTTGGGTCTTCCCAGAAAAACTGGGTTTTGAGATTTCTTGGATAAAAAATAAATTTCTCAAAAAGTCCAAACTAAGGGTGCACTTGAATTTGAAAAAGTGATTAGTGGATATTTGATGAAGGAGAGGTCAAAGAAGAAAAATAGTAGCTGATTCGTAATGAGGGAACTCGGGGGAGTACAGTGGTTATTACGAGGTAAGCCTGGTTTTGAGAAAATTCATGCTTAGTCAGCAAAAAGGTTAACTAAATGGTGAGTAAATGTAGGGGAAAAATGGGGATTTATAAGATGTTAGAAAATCATCTTTTCTGAAGAAAAAATCACATCCAGAGTAATTATAGCTCTGTTATACCTTTATTTCGTTTGTATGCAGCAGTTAGATAGGACCAAATGTGAGACAATTGGTAAGCTAGCCAAATGCCAAGTAATTAGTTGATGATTGAGCTGATTTCAGAAACGAAATGAAATGAAGAAAAGAGCCGCAATTCTCTATAATGCACAATAAAGATCTACTTTGATGACTATTGTACTTGTAGATCTTTCCAAGTCTCGTAGGCTATTTCTATCTCCTTAGAGTGACCTAGAGTGTTCAGGTAGATTGTAATATGTTCCTGTACTGACAACTATAGTAAGAAGAGTTTACCTACAGATGTCAGAGAATAAGAATACGAATATCAATCATTAGAATGATTACAAGACTAGCTAGCTCATGTACCGGTAGATTTTATTGTTACTATTGATACCAACTTGAGCTACAAGTAACTGTTGTACTGATTGTAATGTTTGTATGATTTTGCTGTAGATGGATATCAGCAGGAAAAGATGATAGGAAGCAGATCGTGGTCATCCCTCAGTTGTACAAATATCTAGCTGTTCTTTCTACACATTATTTCGAGATAATCTGGATTCTATTTCCACTTTAGGTGGCCAACTTGACTGGACTTAAACATGTAATTATCAAACGGTGTAAGACGACAGGATAACTGAAGAGTGGCTTAGTTGTTCAACCATCCTTACAAACGGGATACCGTATTACCTGGAATAGGTATGATTACTCAGAGTCTGTGTAGTCTTTTACTTGTACCAACCACTGGTCTACTCCATCATCCTCATGCCATGCTTCATAAGTTCACTCATATACAATATACAATGCATTACTAATCTCTCACCTTCTAATCCTTCATGAGCTGAAAGTTGCTATCGTCCTCATCGTCATCAAAGTCGTCCTCTTCTTCTTCCTCCTCATTCTTCTCAGCATGCTCAACCACGTCCACCTTCTCATGCATCTCCGCTGCTCCAACTACAGCAGCCTCGTCCACGTCCACCCAGGGTTTCATCTTCATCACCTGTTTGGCACATCGGTAACAGTTCCATCCATCTCCATCTCCTTGAGCAAGCTTAGTAACCAGACACACGTAACAGTATACATGTCCACAGTCCGCCTGGTAAGGGTTTGTAACGTCCGTAGAGTAATGCGATGCTCCTCCTCCTCCTTCCTGCTCCTCTTCATCCTTGAAACAGATGGCACAAGTCTTCTGAGGCAGATGAGCCAGCTCGCCCTCAGAAGCCTCCTCCACATTACCTACACGAGTCACATTCAAGCTCTGGAGCTTTCGTTCGATTCTTCGCTTGAGTTTGGGCAACTGGAGCAGAGGTAGAATGAAAATGAGAAACTCGGTGAAGGCGTTCCATACAAGCTGTCTGTTTTGGAACTCATAAGAGACTTGTCTAGATGACGTTCTCTGAGAAGGAACCAATCTGATTCTTAGCAGCCGCATAATCACAGTAGCGTATCGACCAGTATAAAGAAACGCCACAAAGTTGCCTAGAGTGGCTGCTGAGTAAAGAAGAGATGCAAAGTTGGCCACCTTGAGAGCGCCTCGAGCCGCACTGGCTCCTCGCACAGAGGTTCCATCTGTTGCCACGTCATCTTCCGAGCGTGCCAGCAAGTATCCTTCGATTTTCGACCACAGATATCCTCCTCCTACCACCAAAATGCCGTATCCTAGTTTCTGGATCACGCTGGGTTGGATCTGGAGCTTTGAAGAGTGTCTTGAGTCGATGAATTTGAGATTTTGAAGCTTTCCACCGTATGTAATGGCATGATCCCAGACTGTGAGTTTGAATAGAATCAACTTGAGAGCCAGAACAAGTTCAGATTCGTACTTATCTCTGAACTCGGGATGGAAGTTTGTGAAACCCTTGAAGAGCTGGTTTTTGAGCAGATCGACAAGCTCAGCATCTAGTAGAGACGCATCCAGCTGATGCACACGCACATTTGGCACCGGAGCTCCAATTTTCAACAGGTTTAGAACCGCAGACATGGTTCTACTGGTTTTGATGTGGGGTGAAGATGAGATGTGCTAGCAGTCTAACGTGTGTGCCTCGGTAAAAGTGTAATTTCATGCACCCCAGCTTTTCACGGTGACATTAAGATGGTGAGCAAAAATTGGTAAAGGAGTGTACGATTGAAGATGGAAGGGGAAAACGAAATTATGGTCAATAATAGGAACAATGATTCCCATTCAAAATCGCCTTCAGCTTACTAATATAGGTCTGAATCTGTGCTGGTTACAGTTCAGTTGGTCTTAGAAGATGACTAATCAGTGGGGGAAAGAGAGTAAAAGTGGGAGGAAAAGTGGGAGGTTCATTCTCAATGCGAGTTGCTCTTGGTGCAGAAATAAACAAGTTGAAATTATTCCGTTCTTGCAGATTAAGAATGGACGATAATATTAAGGCGTGCAACTGGAGATAACGGGATGAGTGGAAGAAAATGAGATGATGGGTTTGATACTCTTTCAAGGCACCAACACGAAGAATACGCCCCATAACACGCCCCACACGCCCCATAACACGCCTCAAGGGTTCAGAGTGTTTATATGTCCATTCCAGAGAGAAAAGGGGTGTTTTTGAGACTTGTGTGAGACACGGTCCGTTGATACTTGTACGAGAAATAAAAAACGACAAGAGGCTGTCCATAATGTGCATGTTGGACGGCTGAGATATAGCTAGAGGGGACTTTTATCATCAAGAGAAAAGGGTCGTTTTGCCAAAAAAGACGTTTCAAACCCGAAAAAGAAATATATGCACCCACACCCCATAATATCCACATATTCCACTCGTACAAATACCCTCGCTCATATTTTCATGGGACCCTTACATTGTTTCGTTTCAGCGGGCACTAACCATGAGTGCTTGTACAAACCTGGTGAGATGTCTGACCTATAAGAACTATAAGAATAAGTTGTCTCTAGAAAGCATCCTTGTCCGACCCTATCCAGTCTAGTGGTACTTGCTTGCTTTGTCTACTTGTAGTGTCTGACATTTCTGCCTCTCAGGCTTTGGTGAGCGCTTTTCACTCTTACATATGTTTGAGATTAGAATGTCTGAAGTTTGCATGGAGGGTCCACCCCATGTTAGGATGCGCAGACTTGGACAATATCTCCCCGAATGTATCTATCCGGCTCACGGAACCGCCTCCCTGTAACGCTGGCTCATCCGTCCCTGCTTTGGGTGTTTTTCTGGAACCTCTTGGAACCCCCAGCTGTATTGTACCCCCTGTCGTCGAGCCCATGTCCGTGCCTGACGGAATGTGTCTCACGCATTACCGTGACCAGGGTGTTCCGTGGAAGTGAGGGGTGCAAAGTGGTGCAAAATGGTGGTCAGAGGTGTACATACATACGATACATGTTAATTGTATTAGAGGGATTTTCGGGTATGGATACTTATATTTCAGACTCATATTTGAGGCTCTCATATTTCATGGACCTGATACAGGTTCCACTGTCTGAACTTCTGCTCAACTTAAACAATACGAGCCTCTTTCAAGAACACAGTACACTCGTAATACAGCTTGACAATGTGTTTGTAGACATGTCTCACCCCATACGTGCTTTTATCCAGCCCAATTGAAGACGTAGACATTCAAACATACGAGTATATGCTGGTATCTTCGCTTTCAATGCTTCCATACTGTTATTAACTCAGTTGTCATAAATGGAAGCTTTGGAATCAATGTCTTGTGCACCAGGTGCCAAGGGTATATGGCAAAAGCAATTCGGACTAAAGCCCCGACTAACAGAGTAATTAGCAACTGCGCAAAGCGCAACTGACAGCTTGCGTAGGCGGTTAGACCCGGAGCTATGTGTTGGGTTTCCCGCTCCAGGTCTCACTATAGTGGGGGTGTTCGTATAGATGTCTTTTGCTTGTATTGAAGAAGTCTCTTTTCTGCTTGAGGTGCGTTGCCCCGGAGACTGCGAGCCGTCCAATATCTCCTATTAATAACCACCTGATTATTGCCTGTATGGATGGTGCTTCGATTATTGATACATGAATGTTACTCTTGAGTCAGGGGCTTCTACTGTAGTCTGTTCATGAAACAGTTGACATTCCAACCCCTCAATTTCAGCTGAGTCCACCCCTCAATTTCAGCAGTGTCCAACCCTCATTTCAGCTGATTCTGAAGGATGCGGAAAAGTCAACGCATCAACGGTCTCCCGAGTTTTTATTCGTCTCTCTTTCAACTCTTTCAAGTCTTCAGCTTGTTTTGCATCGTCTATGTTTGGCCATGTTTTTGCATTGTTCAAAGTTAACCTCTCGGGGTCGGTCAACGGAAGCCGATCATGATAGACAGTTGTGCCAATCGTCCAACGGTACGATAACGGATAAGAGGGTCTCAATCGATTCTCCAAACACAAACTGACCATGGTATCCAACAATTGAGCTCGTAGCCCCAGTAGCCGTACCTACATATCCCACATGGTTCCCGCCGCAGTTGAAAGACCATGTATTTTTTTGGCTTTCGGTAGTCAAATAATTATTAGACTTGCGGTCGGCGTCAAGTTATTGGACCAACGGACTTTTGTCTTTCCGAGCTCTTTGTGAGGCGATGGGGATGGTGCATGAGGGTACCGGTAGTTACAAGGGTGTTGGTGGGGTGAATGTGAAGTTGATGTGTGGTTATGGCGTTTGGAGGTCATTCGGTTATGACGTTTGTCATTAGGAAGAGTGTTATGGTCCCATTGGGTCTTCCCTTGAACAATAAGCTACAGTGTCTTGTCCCTCACTCACACTCTTGGTCCTTGTCTAAGTCTCAGTTTTCATTTCAACCCCATTCGAAAATGTCTCAGTTGCTCCGTCCGCAACCGTCTTCGTGTGCAGAGCGCCCAAACCCTTCAATATTTTCTGTGAACTGCGCACATGCACTTTCAGGGGTCGTTTTGGGAAAAGCTGGACGTAATAGTATGCGTCGCTTCTTCTTTGGGTGGGGCGGGCAAACCTCTGTCTAAATGAGACATAACATGAGTTTCCATCCAACCAAGGATGACAGCTGACACCTCCAAGAAACCACACGTTACCTCTTTGGGAACAGATAACAAAAATATATACTCTTCAAACGCTCCCCCCCAGAGCCCTGAGCAATCTTTTTCTCGGTAGTGGATAAAAGTTCAATAGGTCGCTTGTTCCTTTTTGCTTTTTTTCCGCTCTTCTCAGTGGGGAAGCGACAGGGGTGGTGCAGGTAAGTGTGTGTTGCAGGAGGATGGCCAGAAAGAGAAAGACACTGATGTGTACATTGTAGAGAGGTTTGGCTGTATGGATTTGAAAATGTGGTCTTTGAGGGCGGCAAAACACTTTTTTACCATCAATTAGTCAAGAACATTTATAATCGCACTATTTTACCGCCTTTAATGGTCTACTACATCCCCCCGATGCCCATCTCCACCCCACGTCATAGCCAAACCTATATGACTTTGTTCAACTTAAATGGTGGAGGGATACGAGGCTCAGACATGGCAAGGCAATTTTCAGAAGGCAATTTGGCAAGGCAAATTAAACAAACATAGCTGTCAGAAGAGCTCTACAGTGTATAGAAATACGACAATATGAGCTGGTGGTGGCGGTGGCTGAAGAGAAGAACGTCCATGGTACAACCACAAGACGGTAGACGGTAATATCGCCCACTGCCACGGCTGCAAGGCACTAGTGAGCATTGTTAGTGTCTTGGCCGGCACGTGAGGCTGCTTAGGCGAAATGGCATCCCTATCAAGACACTGCAATTAATACGCTTGTCACCTCTTGTTAATTTTAGTGGGCTCTCCCCTCCTCCACCTCACAATGACAGATGCGGATGAACGATGGATGATCAGTGCAGACAAGAGACCTATTTTGAAAGAGAAATGTTGTTGATCTGTGCGGCGATAGAAGGGTGATCAGACAGAGATACGAGTTCTGACTGATATCCTCGACGACTCTAACACACCAAAGACCAGCTTCCTCAAAGCCACAAGCACAGCCACTCATTAGAGAACGCGACGCGACATGTGAGATATTTCTTCCCCCTCAATGGCACAAGGGAATCCTCTCGCCGCTCATCAATCAAGACACTTTTGCTTTGTCTCAAAGTAGGTTGAGCATAAAAGCCCTATGCACAATAAACCTCAGCATCAGGGATGACACTCTCGCTCTTTTCAACTATGGGCTCCAACAAAGTGCAGGAACCATGTTGATGCTTGTTTCTTTTTTGTGTTTTTGTCTTGGCCAAGCTCTCCGCTTTTCTTTTTGTAGGCGCTGAGCTCAAGGCTGTCTTTCACAGGGCCCCCCGAAACTCCGATGCAAAAGACATATAAAAAGAATGGCTCCCTCTCGGACCCCAGATTTCCCCCAAACTAACATCAGCACACTCGTTTGAAACCATACCATGGTCTCTATCACAAGGACCCTACTGGTGGCCCTCCCACTCGCCCTGGGAGTGTCGGCCACCCCAACCGACTACGCCCTTATGGCCCGACAACAGCAGAGCTCCTGTGTGCCTCCCTCGGACATTGGTACCCAGGCTGACTGTTACAAAAAGTGTACAGATGCCATTGGCTCCTTCCTCAACTGTAACGGAGTCCAGTCCTGTATCTGTAACGTTCTCGACACCTCTCTGAACGTGGTGGATGAGTGTATTACCTGTGGAGCCATCTTCCCCCTGGTCCACGACTTTATCGAAAACACCGTCATCAAGAACCTCCTTCAATGCGATAACTACAAGCCCCCCGCTCAGACTCCCTGTGAGACCCCTTCTCCTACCCCTTCTCCTCCCGTCTGCGATCCCGTTGCCGCAGCCTTCGCCGCAGACGACCCCAACATTGTGACCATGTGTGTCGCTGACCCTGCCACTTATACCCATAACATTGGAGATTTGGGAACTTGCATTACTGACTGTCTTTACGCTGTTTTCCGAGCTAAGGAGTGCAACGGGCTGCACTCTTGTATCTGTTCGGCTCTTAACGCTGTGGTTTCCTCCGTGGCCCAGTGCTTCAAGTGTGGAACTCTCTACGACGAGATCCACGGACTTGTCGAGGCTCTTCTGATCCCTAACCTCCTTGCATGTAATCTGGACCCTCGACCTTCCACCACTTATGTCATTTGCTGGGGTGACCAGACTACGGCAGTTCTGCCTAGCGGTTGTACCTCCATGGTTGCCTCGGGTACCTCTCTGGCTACCGCTACCGCTACTACTGCTTCTGCCACCACCTCTGCTGCCAACAGCACTTCCTCCGATACCTCTTCGCCCGTCACTTCTGGCCAGTCTTCTGTCGAGTCCAGCGCTCCTGCCTCTTCAACTGATGAGGGTTCCAGCTCTGCTCCAGAGTCGACCAGTGGTTCCGAGTCCAGTGGTTCTGCTGAGTCCAGTGGTTCTGCTGAGTCCACCAGCGGCTCCGAATCCACCAGCGGCTCCGAGTCTACCGGTGGCTCTTCTGTCACTTCTTCTCCTTCCTCTTCTCGAGCTTCCTCCTCCGGTGGCCTGACTCCTATCACCACTGGAGGTCAGACCTGTTACCCCAACTCGGAGATTGGAACCCAGGGAGACTGTTACAAGAAGTGTACTGATGCCATTGGCTCTTTCCTGGAGTGCAACGGTCTGCAGTCGTGTATTTGCAACGTTCTCGAGACCTCCGTGACCATTGTCGACGAGTGTATCACTTGTGGTGCCGTTTTCCCTCTTGTCCACGATTTCATTGAGAACACTGTCATCAAGAACCTGCTTTCTTGTGACAACTACAAGACTCCTGCCATCACCCCTTGCGAGACTTCTACCCCCACTCCTTCCCCTCCTGTCTGTGATCCCGCTGCCGCCTTTGCCGCTGCTGATCCTGATATTGTGACCATGTGCGTCGCTGATCCCGCTACCTACACTCACAACATTGGTGACCTGGGTACCTGTATCACCGACTGTCTGTACGCCATTTTCCGAGCCAAGGCTTGCAACGGTCTGCATGCTTGTGTCTGCTCTGCTCTCAACGCCGCTGTGTCTTCTGTTGCTCAGTGTTTCCGATGTGGTACTCTGTACGACGAGATCCAGGGTCTGGTTGAGACTCTGCTTATCCCCACTCTGCTGGGATGTGACCTTGATCCCCGACCTTCTACTACCTACGTTATCTGCTGGGACGGCCAGACTACCGCTGTTCTCCCCAGTGGTTGCACTTCCATGATTCCTTCTGGAACTTCTCTGCCTACTGCCACTGCCACCACTGCTTCTGCTACTAACGGAGGCTCTGCTACTGGCTCTGCTACTGGCTCCGATACTGGCTCTGATTCTGCCTCTCCTACTTCCGATGTTGAGGTTACCTCTTACCAGACTGACAGCGAGGGATCCGTTACTGGAACTGTCACTGTCACTGAGAGCTCTCCCGAGACTGTCACTTACACTTACACCACCACTGACGAGGAGGGTAAGACTGTGACTGTCACCTCGTGCCCTGTCTGCGACTCCAAGACTGCTACTGCTACTGCCACCCAGTCCTTTGAGACCGTGGTTACCACTGACGATAACGGATCCTCTTTCACTGGTGTCATTGTGCCTCCCAAGACTGAGACTATCACCACCACCGATAAGCACGGATCTACCGTCACCGTCACTGTCTGTACCGAGTGCAACCAGGAGCCCACTGTGATCCCCATCCCCAGCGGCTCTGACTCTCCTATCATCCCTGGTCCTGGTCCCAAGCCTGACGCTTCTACCAAGTTTGTTCCCCCTGAGACCTTTACCATTACTGCCACTGATGTCCACGGAAGCACTGTTGTGACCACCTACTGCCCTGCTTGTGATTCTCAGCCTACCGGTGGCTCCGGCGGTTCTGGTGGATCTGGTGGATCTGGTTCCATTCCCTGGCTTCCTGGTTCTGGAGGCTCTGGAGGCTCTGGAGGTTCTTCTGGAGGTTCCGGAGGTTCTGGATCTAACCCCTGGTCCCCTGGCTCTGGCGGTTCCGCTCCTTGGGCTCCTGGTCCTGAGTCCTCTGGAGGCCCTGACCTGCCTGGTTCCGGTTCCAACTCTTCTCCTGAGCTGCCCGGCTCTGGCTCCAGTGGAGGATCTAGCGGAGGATCCAGCGGAGGATCTAGCGGAGGATCCAGCGGAGGATCCAGCGGTGGATCTAGCGGCGGTTCTCCTGGTTCCGGTTCTAACGGTGGTTCTCCTGGCTCTGGCTCTGGTGCTACCCCCGGTGCTTCTGTCAAGCCTGGAGGAGGTATTGACCAGGCCAACGCCGGTGCTGCCGTCAAGCCTACCATGGCTGCTGTTGCCATCATTGCTCTTGTCATGATGGCTTAATTTATTCTTTCCATATAGTGTCTATTGATTTCCCCACACGAGGACCAAGTCCAGTGTACTTAATGTTTCTTAACTGAGTGTGCAAGCGTTGCGTAGAAACACTTTAGATATGAAGTTATTATCAATCGAATGTACAAGAAAAAAGAAAACACTTATAGATACAAATCAAATTACCCTCATCAAATAATGTCTACTTCTTCTTATAGGGAAGCATTCGTCGTTGTTGGACCTGCTTGTGTTTGGCGACCAAGCGCTTATTGGTGTGATCAAGTTTCCCCAGCACTTTGTCATCAGCCTGATCAGTCGTTTCGAGCACCTTTTCAAACCAAAAGTTGGGGCTATCAAGAGGTTGAAGGGTGCGGACTCCACACTCGTCTAGAGTCATTCTGGCATTGGTAACTGTCTGAACTTGGCCTGTATCTTCATTGAGGCAGTAGATTGTCCATTTGGCGAAAACAATTCTGTAAAGAAGCCACCATCTTGCCATTTCGGTCATAATCTCCCGAAAAGTAGTTGTCTTTGTAACTAGGGCTTTGGTGCTCATGACTCCATTGAATCTGACACTGACTAGGTATGGAGACGTATATTTTTCCCAGGGATAAGCGCACCACACGCGAATGACGGGCATTTGTCTGAGGAAGTCTCTTAGATCATCGTCTTCTCTTTCGTCGTCTGTCTCTTGGTTCAGAAAAAGACGGGGTCGAGAATACACACCATTGGAAGAACAAGGATCTTGAGGTGAAGTGACATCGGAGGGAAGGGAATCAGTACAAGTAGTACTGCTGTCTGGGGTCACATCAGAGTCTTCCTCAGAGTCCTTCTTGATGGTCCCAAGGATCTTCCTCTTAATGCTCTCCTTAATGCTCTCCTTAATGCTCTCCTTAATGCTCTTCTCCTCAGAGGTCTCCTCTTCAAGGCAACGAACAAATGCAGTATAGCCCATGGTTGTTTCGTGAGAAGCCTGAACGATAGTACCAGTTCTAGCACTGGGCGACAGACTGGAAGATGTAGTTGGTGCAACACGGAGAACTCCTATAGTGAAGAACTGCTTGCTTTATATATGTCATTCTGGGGCTGATACCTGTAATATTTCGACTGATGTATTCTCCTTCCCTAGCAGAGTTGATGCATGAGAGGGATAAAGCAAAGCTCCGTGGGATGTTCATGTATCAGGAAGAGACAATGACTGATTTCTCGTGTATTAGCAAATCAGTCTATGCTTCAAATACTTCCCTATCATCACAGTACCACTTTTATGCCCATTGCTAAGTCTCCCTTTCACTCCCTTCTCTTTCAAGAAAGTTCGTTATCAGTTATCCACACAACTTAATGCTGCGGGAATGTATGCCTTAAGCTTAGAACGAAGTGGGGCTTATACAACGGAATGGGGGAAGGGACCCAAGAAGCTAATACTCATCGCAAGAGAAAGTGTGTGCGTGTTCAATAGATCTACTGCCCTGATAATTGATATATATCTATCCTGAAATCTCTTGAATACTTGTTTGACAAAAACAATGCCGTAAAAAACTGTCTTCTCGATTGTGAAGAAAGGAAGCAGTTCAGCCCCAAACTTCTCCTTTGATGTGTATCTTTAGAGGCTGATTTAGCAAGGGGTAATGCCTTAGTAAGGTAGCGGTCTTGATACTGGTACGGGTGCCGTAAAAGCATCAGTATCGTAGTTGTTGAGGCATGCTTGCTGTACCTGCCACCTCGACCGACACCCCCAATTCTCCTTCCAATACCGCTTACTTGGATCTTACTTGTATATTCACGATTACCACTCTCTACTTACTTCCTAATCCATACCATTATAATACATACTATATACATGCTAATTCATTGTATTGACCGAGTTCATGGAGACTCGCCGCCATTTTTTGGGGGCCAGCAGCGGGGTGCCGGGCATGGAGGCCGTCTCGTTGGGGGTGAGCTCGTCGACAAAAGACTCCTCGTTGCCGAAATAGAGAATCTTGATGATGTTTCCAAATACCACGGCAATGGACTTTGTGCCGTAGCGGGTGACAGGGCCCACAGAGCCAATCAGAAGACGGCCCATAGGGAGATGGGTGGCCAGTCCGACACCGGGCACCGTTTGCGAGCAGTCGCCACTGTCACTCTGCTGCTGATTGTTCTTTTGCTGGTTGATGAGAGACGTTTCGGGAATGTCGTAGTAGGACACCTTTCCAGAGGCGCTCATGATCCAGCCCTCCCACGTGACGGCCAGAGGTGGGCGCTTCTCAATCACCGAGCTCACCTGCCGCTTGTTCTGCGAGCTCATGGCGTTGAGTCGCGAGTAGACCGAGTCAGGCGTCTGGTAGGGCGATGCTGACGTGCCAAACAGCGATGTGTCTCGAACAGGATCATTGTAAGAGATGATCTCGTGATCGCCAACACCCGTGTCGGCCTCATTAGGCTGCTGCTTGCGCGACACGCCCATGATCATGTTGATGCCAGTCGTCTCCCATCCCTCCACGTTGCTCATCCAATGCTGCTTCTCCTGTGATGCCTCGAAAGACAGACATCGGATTTCTCGAGGATCTCGCTCGACTCGCAGACAAATGTTTGACTTGGACCGCGAATCAAGAGTCACAGTGTGGCAGATGACTAGACCGGGGGTCTCGTAATCCGAGTAGGCCACCGAGATGGACTCGATGGATGTAGAACCACAGAATCTGCAGTGGATGGGGTTAGAATGGAAAGCACGCAGAGTGCCGCGCTTGTAATGACCCACATGCATGCGTTTGACCACCGTTCCGGTCTGCAGATCCACCAGAAGAGCCTCCAGGTTGATACCGATGAGCAACATGTTGAGTTGCGGCAGAGCCACGAGCTCCACCATGTCTGAGGGCAGCTGGAACTGCCGTGATGCTGCTGCGCCTCCTCCCATCATCATGTGTGCGCCTGCAAACCGGCCCATGCCCATGGGGCCTCCGGGGCCAGGAGCAGAGTGGTGAGAGCCCATCTCCTGGAGATCGAGAACCCGGAAAATCCACTTTTTCCGCATCGGCGACACAATGAAGATTTTGTTGGACGCCGATGCCATGACGATTCGCTCCATCATCCGCGGGGTATTGATGCGTGAGGCCCAGATGATGGTGTGATGGTCGAGATGCAGCTGGTCGGGGACGGGACCAGGGCCTGCTGTGATAGACTTGGTGAGCATGTCCACGGGCACGCGGGTGGCTGCAATGGTGCCTGCGTCCACGTCCGAGGTGTGCACAACCACCAGGTAACCACATGAGGTGACCACCAGCAGGTCTGTGTTTCTGAAGAAGGCCAGCACGGGCTTGTGTCGGAAGAGGGGCGACTCCAAACACGTCATCACCTGTCCAATACGGTAGTTGAACACAATGACGGCGCTGTGCGACTTGGAGAACATGGCCACGAGCTGATGCGACGTGTTGAGCTCACAAGAGTGTAGAGGCCAGTACTTTCGGTGCACGGGGATGGAGACGGGCTTGTCAACCAGGGTTCCACGGCCAGAGCCGGCGGAAACGGCGTTCCAGAGAAACACCTTTCGGTCCATGGACACGGTCAGCACGTAGGAACCCTGGGTGTAAATCTGCAGAATGTCCAGCATGTGGTAACCAATGAGATCCTTGGCGAAAAACTGGTTTTCCGACACAGGCACCTCGTCGATGGCATCAGGCTCGGGAGGCAAGATGACCTTTAGAATGATGCCGGTAAGCGAGAGAATAAAGGTCAGCGACGCAATAAACTCCAATGCAAACGAGATTCGAACCGAGGGCAGGTACGACAGCACGTCTCCATCCGAATAGAGGAAGGCTGCTGTAGCTGACGAGCCGTACTTTCGCACAATGAGCGGCGAAATGACGTCCACGGACTGCGAGACCACCGACTTGACCATGTTGGGTGTGAACAGAGCCACAGAGTCGACGCCGTAGCGGCTGGGAGGCAGACCCACCAGAATGGCCGCAATGTAGAGCACAATGAAGACTGCTGTAGTTGTTTGAGTGGTATAGGGCAGCTTGATGTTGTGGAACGACGGATGCAGGTAGACAAACGCCCGCTGGTGCAGCTTGAGCCGTCGTCCGTCTTCCCCAGACGACTCTTCGAACCGGTCAATTGGCAGCTCTGTGGAGATGAGGTCTTCCAGCTCGACTCGTCGTACATCAACTGACAGCACCGACAAAAAGTATGTAAAGTGCAGTGCGAGGTCAATGAGCACGGCGAGAGCAGACGCCAAAAAGACCATGGACGCCTGGGGAAAGTGTGAGTAGGAGGCGGCCGATGCAATGACGAAAATGGACACGTCCACGGCCACCTGTTTGATTGTGAGCGGCGCAGACGCCAGCAGGGCGGTTTTGAGCCGCGTGAAAGGGTGGTTTTCCTCGGGCGTTCTGCTCACGGCGTTAACCAGCCGGAACATGTTGCCGGTGCCAATGACCACGACACTGAAGGGGAACAGCACAAAGCAGTGTGTAGACCGGGGCACAAACGCCGGGACAAACAGCGAGATGATGGTGCACGCCGACAGCACCGAGAGCGCGCATTGGACGCAGAAGGAAACAAACAGTCCGAACCGCGACCGTACCGATGTAATGTTGGACAGCGACAGAATGATGTACACGAACAGCAGCAGGTATGCCGCAAAGAGCGTGATTTCGCCGAGCCGGTGCGACACGGACCGCTGGCTCTCGTACAGCAGTCCCAACAGCGACTTGCCAAACGGTTCCGACAGCCGTTGCACTCTATGTCGTGTGGGGGTCAGCCGTCGTTCGTGTGTCGGGCTGTTGAGAATCTGCTGCCACGTGGACTGTGCGGGCGTGTCTTCTTCGTCAGTGTCGGCATCCACACGCTCCACCAGCGTGAGAATGATTCCCTCGGCGTCCACCAGCTGGCCGTTGCGGACCTTTGGGTGGTAGAAGAGGGTTTCCAGAAGGGTTTCCAGAGTGGGATCCAGCTGCAAGGGCAGTTTGGGCGGCTGGGGCAGCTGGGGTAGATCGCGGTACGACAGCAGATGCGACGTCTGGATGCGGCCCAGGTCGATGCTGTCGGTGACATTGTCGTAGTAGCTGTGCAGCTGGGGATGCAGCGTGTCGAGAATGGGCGCGATGGAGCCCATAAACTCGGGGCCAAACACCGAGTTGTCGGTCGCAAATATCGTCTGTTGCACCCTAAGCGCTGCGCTCGACGAGTCGGCCACTCCCACCTCGCTCACGGACACGGTGGGGATGCACAGCGACACGAGCAGAATGATGTAGGGGTAGGCCAGGGTGAAGGAGACCGACGATGGCCAGAGGATGAAGGCGTGCGGGAACTTGACAATGTTGGCCGCCAGCATCGCCAGCCATATGCGGATGCGCTCTTCGGTCCGGACGGACCACGCCACCCGTTTGTTTTGGCTGGCCATGCGTTTTTTCGACCCTGTTGAAGAAGTTGCCTTCATCGGTCCATGTGTTGTGTCGTGTGGAGAGGGGGGTAGGGTCTGTATGGCGGGGCGAGGTCAGGTACAAGTAGTGGAGGTGTGTGGTGGTGTCGATGCTGAGATGCCTCTTCCGGCTCTTTTAATATCCAAAAATGCAGTCGTGTCAGTAGTGGTGTTGTGTAGTCTCCGAGGTCCTGTTGGTGAATTTTTCTGAGGTAAGCAAAAGTCGCCAGAAAAGTCTATTTTCCCTTGTGTGTGTGTGTGTGTGTGTGTGTGTGTGTGTGTGTGGTGTGCACAGTGTGGTGTATGCCCCAGTGGGAGTTGTCTCTTGTTAGCGGGTAACTGTACGGGGGAGGTTTGATATAAATTGGGTGTGCCAAAGTTCGATTTTGAATTGGGTGCGTGTGTGTGCTGTGCGCGTGTGGGGAGACACAAGAGAAAAACTGGCCATGAAAAATGCAAAGTCAA
Organism: Yarrowia porcina; assembly: GCA_900519025.1. Lineage (NCBI taxonomy): Eukaryota > Fungi > Ascomycota > Dipodascomycetes > Dipodascales > Yarrowia > Yarrowia porcina. Next base: position 194,200 of record ULGT01000014.1, on the reverse strand, counting down.
AGGGAAGAGTGAGATACTAGAGAGAAGTCTGAACATGAGTTGGAGGTGATATATTCAGTTTCTGGTTCCGTCAGGTCTACCAGAATGTACTTGTACCTATCTATGAACTTGAGGGTCTATCTTGTGGTCCCGTTACACGGTACTCCATACGGCATCTACGTGTATCCTTGTAGCCACTCCCAGTAACTCTTGTCGTCCATGATAGGCTAACACCACGGGCAGAGTGGAAAATAATAAAATAAGGGGAAAAGGAAAAAGTCCGATCGGAAAAAGAACTGTTGGATATAATTAACACCACAGGTCGACAACGACAGAGGGTCTCGGATGGGTCCGGAAGAGTGAAATTTGACCTACACTCCACTTTGGAGACTGACCTTCAGTTTGACTCTTGCCTGGACTGAACTTGACTGAACTCTCTACCTTGAACTTTTGACCTTGAACTTTTGACCTTGAACACACCACTGGACGCTCCTTGACCACTCCACTCAACACTCTACACCGTCATGGGACACCCAAGGAGTGTTAATTCAGTCGCCAACCACGGCCTTTGCACTGACAAAAGCAAAGGCGGAAAAGAGAGGTCTCAAACCCTGTTGGCACGTCGACAAGAGTCCCATTGTGTGTGGCCGGGAGGTAGCGGCACGGGTAGTCGCAGACAAGACCCTGGCATGCAGCCCTGTGCAGGACATCTGGCCTGGCAACGGCAAACTGGCCAAATACTCGATTGGCAAGACGAGATGGCGCACCCACGGACGTGGCCCTGCATCCGTTCGCATCTCTCGTATTCATCCAAACAAGCCTCGGCGGCTTTTCCTACCTTGTTAACGTAACAGTCCTCGGCAAGGTTTGGAGAGTTGGGTAAAGGAGCGATTAGACATGGTTCAAGATCTAGATGGGAGAATGAGACAGACAAGCAGAACCAAGAAAGAAAGAAAAATATGAACTCAGAGGAATAACGAAGAACCCAGAAAAAAAGATGAACCCAGAAAAACTAAAGGAAAAGATGTCTCGGACTAGAACTGAGTCGATCTGAGTCACGCTACTGACTGGTAGCCGTGCTATTCCAGCCTCGTCTTAGACAGGTCTTAGGAGTTGTGTGGGTCCTCCTTTACTTGCCGTTGTCTTTTGTCAGCCTTACCTTTCCACCATAACTCCATGCTATCTTTTCGTATCATAGACCTATCAAATCTGTAAGATCCATATCTGTCAACCGATTCAAATAACCGATTCAAATAACCGATTCAAACAAAAGATATACTGCCAGATACAGTAAACTCCGATGCGGACTCTGTCGTCCTTGAGCAACCTCATTGGTCCTGTGACCAACTATCACCCTTGGTACCGTGTACTCGTACCTGGTACAGTCTTTACGACTATGGCGCAACGTCATGTGTGCTCCAACTGTAGAAGGAGCTGGAGCTGCACGATCCGGCCAAACATGGCAGAGGGCGTTCTGCAGGAACATGTAATTGAACCTTGGAGCAACGGTGAACGAGGACAATGCTACCGGTAGCTCATTCCACCTACACATGTTTTAGCGCCATGGCTAGTGCTAAACAAAAGTGGTCTTATTTTCTACATCATGAGGTTTGCCTACAAGGGCTAAGGTGTCTTCAGATTTAGACAATAGGGTGTACCCTTACTCTATGGAATGGCTGTCTCCAATTACCCGTCTCCCTGCCCTGCAACGTAAAAAATTCAGTCTTTTTTTGCAGTCGTTTTTAAAGTCTCCGAAATGGTCCCAAATCTTGTCGGAAAAAAGTTGACTTTCAAGGTGGTCCCACACAGTCATGGGGCTGCTCCGTCTGCACAGGGCCATTGGCACAGGAGCCTCATGTGAGCCGTTTGTAGAGACGGCTGGGCCGCCGGAAGAACCTCTGCGCGCATTCTAGAAGCCGTGGAACTTGCTAGAACGTGTAGTACGATACCTTACAATGTGGTGTTGTGTTTTTTCAGACTAAGCCAAGCTCTCTTTGCTGCCAACTATCCAAGGCAAAACGGCAAAACGGCAAAATGGTAAAATGACAATTCCACAGCAGTGTGGTTAAAAGCAAGGCTGTGAGGGCCATTGTGGAGGAAATTATATGCAATTGGTATTCAAAGAGCCAAGTGATGTGGTGGCGGTGGCTGGGCCAAGCCTTGGTTGTACAGCTTAGTATGGTTAGTATGGTCAGTGTTGGTCAGTATTGTCAGTATCATAGTTGAAGAATGGCCTTTTTCAAAGGGTACCCTCTAATCTCAACTAACCTAAGTACAGTATGAAATAATACCAGAAGAATTTCAACACAACCACCAATACAAATACTGGTATGTTCCATACTCGTAGACCATACGGCAACTGTCAATAATCTGTGGCTGAACTTCTCAAAGCCGTTATTACTCCACACTAGCCACGCGCTAGCCACCGCCAATAAACCTGGCGTTTGATTGGTGCAAGGGCTCTGCGATTTCAGACGTATCTCTGCAGCAGCTACAATGTAGCCCGATACACGAGAAAGCAACGGGCGATATTTTCTGGCAAAAAATGTGGACGAATTATGTGGAGAAAAGGTGTTTGGGTTGGTAAAATAAGTGTGTTTGGTGTTTATTAAATACCCATAACTGCTTTTTCATTCGTGGAGAGGTGTGCAGAGGGAGGTTTGGGGTTCCAGGGCTTGTCTCGTATTAGTCGTTTGTCAAATTACCCACGCAGGGGACACATCTTGCACTGGTCACGGGACACCGTTTATTATACGGGCACGTATGCCAGATCTGTTGAGGTGGGTGGCAGGTAGCAGGTATCAGGTTTATACGTCCTTTCGGCCGGTGGAAAAAAAAAGTGGTTTTTTGTACGAATGATTTGTGTGGTTACGAGCACTACGATACTGGTGCTATCATCTCAAGTATACTTTCAACCAATTCCCAAGTAATGCCAAGTGGGAATGTGGGACAATGGGTCAATGGGTCAATGGGTCAATGGGTCAATGGTCACAATGGTCAATGGTCACAATGGGTCATTTTTCTACCCCTCGTCTCTCGGTACCTCTTTCACCCCGTTGCCATAGATACAGGCCTGTAAACCTCTCAAAATATCCCATAATTAAGTCCACTTTGCCGTTTCAACCCCGTAAACATCGTATCGAGAGAGGTCCACTTTTATTACAGTACCCCAGTATGACGTCACGGGGGTGTGAATGGAGTGTGGAGTGGAGCATGTGAAATGAACCAACTTTCCAAGTGAGCATTTTTGTACCTGGTACCGGAACTTGTAGAACGAGCAAATATCGAGTTCCAATCAGTTTCCTTTTTTTTTTTTTTCTCCTTTTTTATTCTTTCCTATCCATTCCAGACTCACCTCCACATTCCGATTACGTCAACATACTAACTGGTCATAGTGCCATGTGATAGTTTAGGTCTACTGTAGTTGTACGGTCTACGCACTCATCTCTGTCATATGTAATAAATAAGGATGGTTACATCAATAAATCATGCTTGTTTCACGTCTGGCTCAATTCCGACTCTTTCTCACAACCTCCGCCGTGTGCCACTCGCGAGCCAGCCATAGTGCCAACCCCAGAGCACACACCTGCGCGGGGAAGTTGACCATGAATGCCAGCGACACGAAACCAAGCACTGGGTAGAAACCCGTAGTGTAGGTAGGTCCCAGAAGCACGGCTGGACCAATGACGGCCCATTGAAGCCATTCGTAGACCACGTGAGACGACCAGGGGATGGCTATGAAAATGGCCAGTAGTGCCAGCCAATGGGGTCGTTCAGACATAAAGGCGTAGACGCGTTTTGTTGTGGAAATAATCTCCATATCTGCCGTGTCTGTTGCTGTGGTGTGGGTCTTGTAGGTTGTGTTGTTTGTTTTCGTCTTGGTTTTCGTTCCGTCACGCGACTTTTGCTTTTCTAGCTCGCTATCGCTGTCACTTTCAATGGCAGAGTTGTTACCAAGAGAAGAGCTTCTGTAGTTGAGTCTGGAGGAGGGTTGAGGAGCGGGAAACTCGTCTTCGGGCTCAAGAGGGTCGGCTTCGTCGAAAATCTCCACCAGAAAAACAGTTGCTTTTCGAAGCCACTTGAGAACGGGGCCCTGGGACTGAACTGACTGGCGTCGTTGTCTCTGGTACGCGTCCGTGTCAAACGAAAAACGTCGTAACGGTCTCTCAGAACTCGCAGACGACTCGGAAAAACGGCGGTTCCACACCTGAGGAACGTGCGCCTGGGCCTGGGGAGGAGAAAAGGACCGTTTAGGAGAAATGGGCGAAATGGGCGAAACCTCACTATCGCTACCTGGGCCAATGTGCGTGTCTACGGTGTGAGTATGCAGGGCGTGCAGGTGCGGAGGAGGTGGCGGGGAGGCTGGCTTAAGAGTCGAAATTTTGGGCAGCGAACGGGGCTCAAACACGTTTTTCAGTCCGAGGGCGGGCGCGTCGTCAAAGTCGGAGGCTACCACAAATCCCTGGATGGGAGAGGGATAAATGGGTGGCGACCAAGGTTCATGCATTGTGTGTGATTACGTGGTGGGGATGAGATGGAGAGTGCAAGTGGTAAGTGAAGAGATGGATAGTAATAAAAAAAGCTTTGTTTTGGGGTTGTTTTCTTTGGTCGCTGCCTAGTTGTGTTGTTGCTGCTGCTTCTGACTGGTCACTTTTCTCACTTTTCCCTTATTCTTCTCTACACTCTCCGGATCTCAAGGATATATATATATATATCAAACAGTGTCTAAAGCTCTGAACGCATCCCTCATGTTTGATAGTATAAACTTTTGGCGCTTTGGCTTTTTGGCTTCCTCCTTTAGCTCTCTCGTAGACCCATATCACCGGACTTAAACCACACCCAGTGTACCCAAGAAGGAGGTCTTATCATAGCCAATGTGCCTTAGTGCGAAGAACAAAAAGTCTTAGCATGTGCTAGACTGTTGGCTGGCGGGGTGGAGCGCAAGGGCTCGTTCTCAGAGGCTCTACAGAGGCTCTACAGAGGCTCTACAAACACCCCTCTTACTTTCTCTACACCCTGTTAAATCCCTAAAAGTGTGGCAGGCTTGTAGCGGATTGTACAGCTAGTCGGAGAGTCAAACCCCACGGTTCTCGATAGCGCAAAGAGCAAAGTGGAAATTGCATGTTCCACACCACTGCAGTCTAGACCAGTAGTTGCGCTATCCCCGCATTTTAGCCATATCTGTAGTGACTGTGTGGGTGGTCTACTTGTACTCGTTCTTGTAGATATACGATACTCGTATTGTACCTTCGTAGCATTGATTATTCATAGATCCGAGAAAGCAAGTTGGGCAAGACATGGACTCGATGCAAGTTAGACACGGGACAGAAGCTCAGACAAACGCTCTACAAGCTCCGAGTGGCAACCTAGACTGAGGTAGGTACGGGACACTGATCAACCGAGTCACTCTAGATTTATACAACCGTGCAGAATTCTTTCCGTCCACTGTCACATTCCCATATCTTGCCCCTCATGTATAAGCTAAGGTGTTATACAGAAATAGAAGTGACGAGGCGAGGCGAGCGCTTAACTGGTACGGTCATATACCATTGACAGTTTGGAAGACCAGAACAGAACCTCGACGTAACGCAAATTGTGGTAAAAATTTGCTGATTTTCATTTCACTGAGTTCAGTCTTTAAAGCTACAAGAACGATATTCCTACGGAGTTATGTCTACATACTGGAAAGGTACCTCCTGTCACTTCGTATGGTTCGATTTCTTGTTTTGCCGTTTACTACCGCCACTTCCACCCGTCTTCAATGACATCACTCGGAATCAATCGGAACATGTGAGCAGCTTGCTGGTTGGCATGAGACATGAAGGGGTCAAACCAATTTTACTTTGAAATCCCCAGACTCAAGGTTGAGTTTCGGATCAGTGGGTAGACAGAAGGGGAGAGCTTTGAGAGAAAAGGTATTGAGAGAAAACGGCTGAAAAAGTGTGAAAAAGGGGGAAATTTGTGCCACTGTTGCTTTCCCGAGTTGTAAGTCAGTCTAAAAGTGCACATTAGTATCCTATGTACCAGTGTCTGGTCCTTCATGTATACTCATCTACGGTACCTTACATTCCACTCCTTGCTGTCTCATGACGATCAATTTCACTACATACCTCAGGTCTCAGAAATGACGTCGATGTCATGTAATGGATTTTTTTTCCGTCATATCCAACGGTCACGCGCGGGTTCCGGCTTTGCTCTTTTCACGAGCTCTGTTCAAACAAGCAAAGTGGAGCTCGTCTTCTCGCCTCATCTCGGCTAACAGGTGTCATGCCCACCCTGCAGCCCTCTCGGACATATCGGGGTCTCAAGCTTTCATTTCCGTGTTAATAGTGCATGGGAGAAGTGTGGGGAGTGACTAACTACGACGACTTCAAATACATCTATACAATCCCTGACATTGTGGAAATCACCTTCTCCAAAGCAGATACCCATTGGTACGCTGTGTCTCGCCCAGATCTTTCACATTCCAACTTTCAATAACGGTGGCCATGTAGCACCACACCATGTAGCATTATAGGGTCTTGTTAGCGGCTTGAACAAACTATCATGGTAAGACCCATAGAAGACAGTTATGAAGGAGCGGCCAAGAGCGCAAGTCGGGCCTTCTAGGCATGGAAGGTCTGTCAAGTCCGAGTATTGAGGGGGGGAAGCAGTAGCCAGTAACAAGCCTGATAACCTGGTACAATTGTATGTACAGTACACTGAATTGTATTTGTAGATTGGACAATAGTGTTGGTAGCACCCGCCATCCTGCCACTCGTGTAGCCGTGTTTCAACAGTGCATTGTTCTGATTTTTAGTCGTATTTCTATCATTTATCCGTTATATCCCAAAAGACGAGACCATCTCCCAATCTGCGCTGTTGCATTGGAACCGGATTTAAACTGAACCAGAGTAAGACTGGGTGAGGGTCACTTTTGTGGGTGATATAAGAGAGTTGTGGTGAGTTTGATAGTACCAAAATGATCGTCTCGGTTCAGGGAGCATTTTGCACTTTTCAATTTCCTTCTACCACCTCTCAATCGCGAGATAATCGGACCTATACTCCTTCCTAATTAGTCTACACTGTAGGAGGTGTGGCAGGTAGTAGAAACAACAAATAAAAAAAAAATGGTGATATTTTTGTATATTCTGACTCCTGAAACCGTCGACGCCCTTTTTGCAACTTTTCACGCTTTTCCAAGCACTATTCCACCTTTCCTCTCTGATTGGCCAGTCACCTTCAAGTTCAGCTGGTCTTAATTTAACCACCCTTTTCCTCCCAACTCCAGCTCGAACCCACACCTTCTGGCCAAACAAAATTTGCGTGGGGTCAAATTCCCACCAATAACCTCAGCTGCAATCAGCATCGTATAATGGGAGTTGGAGAGGCTCAACAGTGCAGCTGGAGGGGGTATAAAGGTAGACCATATGAGTATCTATAGATGGGTAATCACGTGCCCAAAATCAGATTATGAACTTGTATTTCATTTCCACCGACTACATCCCCTAAAATATCGTTACAACCTCCCCCCAACACCTCATTAAGAAACCCTAACATCTCTCTCCCAACCGTCAGCCAATGAAAGCAAGCAAAATTACGTGACAAGCTTAAAGCTGTAATACACCTTGGAGCGTCCAAGAACACACATCTCCACCACACAGAACCCGAAAAAAATGTTGAGTCTGGTCCGACCTGCCGTCACCCGATCGATTCTGCGAGGCGCCCCCGGATCCATGCGGCTGCTCTCGTCCACAGCCCGGCTCCAGGCCCCCGCCACAGACTCCGCCATCAACATTTACGCCGGAGGATCTGCCGCCGCGGCCCCCCCAGCAGGCTTCCGAATTCACAGACCCGCCACCTGGGAGGAGAGCGAAGAGGGCGCTCTGTCCAAGGCCACCAAGTACTTTTTGCTGGCCGAGATGTTCCGAGGCCTGTACGTGGTGCTCGAGCAGTTTTTCCGAGCCCCTTACACCATCTACTACCCCTTTGAGAAGGGTCCTGTCTCCCCCCGATTCCGAGGAGAGCACGCCCTGCGACGGTACCCCAGTGGTGAGGAGCGATGCATTGCCTGCAAGCTGTGTGAGGCCATCTGCCCCGCTCTGGCCATCACCATTGACGCCGAGGAGCGAATCGACGGATCTCGACGAACCACCAAGTACGATATCGACATGACCAAGTGCATCTACTGCGGCTACTGCCAGGAGTCGTGCCCTGTGGACGCCATTGTCGAGACTCCCAACGTGGAGTACGCCACCGAGACTCGAGAGGAGCTGCTGTACAACAAGGAAAAGCTGCTTGCTAACGGAGACAAGTGGGAGCTCGAGCTGCAGTACGCTCTGGACGCTGATGCTCCTTACAGATAGAGAGGGGAAATGCATTTTTATTAGGACGAGAGGGGAGCAGGAGCACGGCGTGGCCGGCGTAGCTGGTGTAGCCGGTGTACTGCTCCTTGTGCGAACATGAGTGTAGTCAGCTCGTAGAAGGCAATTGGAGGAAGATACTTCCAGGAAGGTGTAGTGAGCGTGTACGTGAACTAATCACGTGAGTACGATCAATAAAATTATGTTGAAATTGCCCTACAATGTACAAGTACTGTAAGATGAAGTATTATGGTGGCTGATGTGAAAGTAGACCTAAAGATAACCCCAAGTTTTAACCAAGTCAGTTCGTAGAACATTGTATTGGCACATGTCTTGCCACATGTCTCTGTTCTCTTCTCTCAGACATTCTCCAGACTCGGAAGAGTGTATACTGTATCTTGTTCTGGGTTCGAAATGTTGAATCAGGGAGGGTGAAGAGGTGAGTTATTTTGTGTCTTTGTAATATGAGCTGGAAGTTACCGGTTGAGGGATTCCAATGGTGTAGTTTTCGTTCTTTTATGATCATTATTGGTGGTTCTGGGTATGTTCACTATATCATGTAGAGGGACTTATAGTAGAGAGAGAGCATAGACATATTGGTCACTTTTTCTAGCCAAAGTCAGTCTTAACAGCTTCCTATATTCGTCTGAACTCAATATTTACTATTTGTATCGAAATTGGAGCGAAATCAAGGGTATTATTGAAGTTACAACTCTCCACTGAGGAAACCCCATTTACTTGGACTGTTAAGTAAATATCAAGTAAGTAAGTCGGTCATAGTTGTCCAAGAAAGAGCCATGGAAGAAGTGTCATGACGAATAGGGCAAGTACAAAGAGAGATAAAGCAAAAGGCGTAGAATATATGAGTCTAGAAAGCCTTCTACTCTACCCACATCCTTCACTTGATCTTTCTGTTGCTTTTATGGAGTGCTCTCTTCTGTCTCCTTCGTTGGTATGGAAAGTAGATACGAGTATACTCAACAGAACGGAGTTATAAATAAAAGTGAGAAGTCTGATCTTTTGATATATTTGGAAAGCCAGAGAAAGGATCCTTGTGCTTCTCAATCGGTTCATATCCATCCCATCCACCAGACCGATATTCGCCCAAAATCTCAATTACTTGTAGAAGCTGTTTTTGAGGTATCCAAGACATCAAGGGCTTCATAAGTGGGTTCTTCTGTTAACTTGTTCTTTTCCCTTTCTTATTGAATCACTCTCAGTCTCTACTCTTCAAATTGTATACCCTCCACTCCTTGCTTATTAACAACCCTAAACCTCGGCATGCATAATTTCGAAAATTATTTTTGGTGTGCATATCCACCATCCATACCAAGACCTTTCACATCTACAACTACAAACATGGGCGTTTCTAGTGCTTCTGAGGCCACCGTGGCCAAGCTGCTGAGCCGAACACTTGCTCCGTCCGAAGACGTGAGCCGAAGAGTGCACAAGAAGAAGTCTGCTACCCAGCGAAAGCAGCGACAAAAGGAGCAGAAGCAAAAGGAGGAGCTCAAGCTGCTTTTGGACAAGGAACTTGCTGAGAAGAAGAGAAAGGCCGAGATTAAAAAGAATGCTCGTCTGGTTCGTTCCTACGACGTCAAGGAGTCCGAATATGCTATGGACGAGGCTCAACTTCAGGCGCAGATCATGAACCATGTCAACTCCAAACGAGGCTCTCATATGCTCAAGTCCAAGCAGTTGGCTGAGCTTACGGGCCGTCTTCCCAAGCCCAAGGTCAAGCATAAGACGTATCCCAACTACGTTGAGCCTGAAGAGGAGGAGACTGAGTCCGAGGGAGAAGACGAGTTTGAGCGATACAAGGGCCAGCCCGGTCTTACTCCTGGTCTTGCTCCTGTTGATTACGAGTCTAGTGATGAAGAGGAGGAGGAGGAGTAAGGGGGATCGAGAACAGATGAATGAGAAAAGGAACGAGTGAAAATGGTGGTCAAGAAAGACTTATTGAGTGGTTGGTAGCTGGTATTAGTGACTGATAGGTACAATGATGTATCTACAGTACTTACTAACCGTCTACGGTACAGACTATGACTGAACAGCATGGATTTATTGCATTAATTTATTGTTATTAGAAGCGTTAGGGGTGTGTAGGAGGAGGGGTATGAAATGGTGAAGAGGGTTACAGTATGTATCGTAGATAACTGTGGGAGGATACTGTGGTATCAAGTGATAAGATATGAAGGAAATACTCTATTGGAACGTATTAAGACTCCTAGATAGTTTCTTTGGGTGATATCGTTCAGTGGTATTCAGCAGGAGTGTGTTAGTATTCTCAACCCATATGCTTCAACTTAAGTCAGGCAGAGTAATGCTGAAAGGTTGGAGGACATTGAATAGATATTCAAGAGAGTGAAAACTAATAAAATACCTGGAAAATGTATTTGTTGCTGGTCTAATGGACTATAACTCGAAGTATATCGATTTCTCATCTCTCTTGGGGGTCTCTAGCACTGGTTTTAACATCTTCCGTGATTGACTCTCTACACTTCTAATTATAGGATCATCAAAGTGACGAGATAGACATTACAAATCTGACCCACAAAACAATAAAGAGTTCAAAGTTGTTCTCAGATCGACTTGAGAGCTTCATACTAAGACTCTTTGGTCAACTACAGAGTAATGATCACTCTCCAACTCCTGAATAAGCATCTGATGTTGGTATCCAGGTCCATGATCTTGATAAACCACATCTGGAGCTTTCTAGAAACCCTTTACAATAGTGGCAAGTGGCAAATCGGATATGTACTGCTGACAAATTCATTACCACGCTTAGGAGTCACCTGACTATGAAGTCTCCACTCTGACGATAACTTTCTAGACCAAGGCGTCATAGAGATCTAGATGGGCTATAACGTCATGTTCTTTAGGTAACAAAGAGCCAGAGCATCTCAGTAATTATGGTAAACACCTCTATCAACTCCACGGCTGTTATCGGGCTTCCTAATATCACTATTCTTGGTATTGTCAGGCGCCCTCATTTACTTACCTATTGTTAGATCCACTCTCTCTTACTTGACTCAATTGTTTAGCTCTCATCTCTTCAACTCACTCGAATACTCTGGAATTTTACTACTGTACTACGGGTTAGTAATACACCGTCTACCCGCCTCTACCTCCAACCCACTTCTGTGCTTCGATTGCGTAAGGCTTGCTATCTGAGGCACCAACCCACGCCCCAGCACGTCTTTTTGCTCGCCCAGTATGGCATTTAGATTGAGCGGGTCGACGATTAGCGTGAGACAATCTGGATCCGAGATGAGGCGGTTAGAAGGCGGGGAGTTTGTGTGAATTTAGGAGACTTCGACGGCCACTAGTGACTGTTTTTTTGTCGATTTTTGTCGTATTTTCTCAATTTTGTAAATTCTCTACTGGCCCTTCCTCATCCACCTCCTGTGTGCCTGTATTCCTCACCATTACGTCACTAGGTTCTGAAGATCGAACATTGGGGAAACTGGGAGAAGGTCTTGGAACAAGAGCTCCTACAGGTGAACACTATATGCACCTCCTGGGAGCCACTAAACCCGTTTATAAATGGACGTATGAGGCCGAAATCGCGTGGCAAAAATACCCAGCAAACGGAGCCACCACGCCACCCCTTAATGGCCCTTCTTTCAGCTCTTACTCTTGTCTGAACAGGAGCTATCTGGATCTTTCTACACCCTTCTTTGCAAACCTTATTCGCGTTAAGCGCACTTCCCAGCCTTTGTGCCCTGTAACTTTCAAGCCCATCCTCAAATTTTTTGGCAGTGTATATACAAGCCAATCTACGAGAAGTTGAGGCCTCCTCGAAAAAATTAGACCTAGACTCTCGCAACAACACAAACACACGACACAGCAAAAATGGTCAAGGAATCAAAACTCTACGACGTTCTCGGTGAGTAGCGGATGAGGAGATTGCAAGGGGGAGGACAACAGGAGGTCTGTCGTGTTCAATCACAACATTTTGATTGAATGGAAGTGATCAAGCCAAATCACGATAACGACATTGAGCGATAACACATTGGAGGTGTGATATGAAGGAGACAAATCGCCCTGAAGAGGTGATTGAAGGAGTATCTATGGCAGGTTAATTTATGTGGTGATGATGTCATATTGTGACAGTGGCAATGTGGCATTGTTGCAGCCGCCTTGTCAGACATGAACCAGATATTGGTGTAATGCAATAACCAGACCATCAGATCACTCATTCACTCGTTCGTCCTACCTCCTACCACCTTTATACACCATTACCACCTTCTATACACCACCACCACCTACATACTAACCCAGGCGTCAGCGTAACTGCCACTGAAGTGGAAATCAAAAAGGCATACCGAGTTGGTGCTCTCAAATACCACCCCGATAAGAACCCCGGCAACGTCGAGGCCGAGGCCAAGTTCAAGGAAATCTCCATGGCCTACGAGGTTCTGTCCAACGAACAGAAACGATCTGCATACGACAACTTTGGAGAGGCTGGTCTCGGAGGAGCGGCCGACGGAGGAATGGGCGGAGGATCTGCCGAGGAGCTGTTTTCGCATTTCTTTGGCGGCGGCGGCGGCATGGGCGGCATGGGCGGCATGTTTGGCGGAGGCGCACCCCAGGGCCCCCGACGATCCCGAGACATTGTGCACGCCGTGTCCGTGACCCTCGAGGACCTGTTCCGAGGCAAGACCTCCAAGATGGCTCTCAAGAAGACCGTGCTCTGTAACGGCTGTGACGGTATCGGAGGAAAGGCCGGCTCCGTCAACAAGTGTGAGACCTGTAAGGGCCAGGGCTTCAAGTTTGTCACCCGACAGATGGGCCCCATGCTGCAGCGATACCAGACCAAGTGTAACGACTGTAACGGTGAGGGCGAGATCATCGACCCCAAGGATCGATGCAAGGACTGTAACGGAAGAAAGACCAAGGAGGAGCGAAAGGTGCTCGAGGTCAACATTGACAAGGGTATGGTCAACGGACAGAAGATCACCTTCTCTGGCGAGGGTGACCAGGGCCCCGATATCATCCCCGGAGACGTTGTCTTCGTGCTTGACGAGCAGCCCCACGCTCGATTCGTCCGACGAGGCGACGATCTGTACTACCACGCCAAGATTGATCTCAACACTGCTCTCACTGGTGGCTCTTTTATGATTGAGCACCTCGACAAGGAGGAGTGGATCAAGGTCGAGATCATCCCCGGCGAGATCATTTCTCACGGCACTACCAAGGTCGTGGAGGGCAAGGGTATGCCCTCGTACCGACACCAGGTCCCCGGCAACCTGTACATTCAGTTTGAGGTCGAGTTCCCTGCATCCGGCTCTCTCAACGAGGAGACTCTGCAGCAGCTGTCTGCTCTGCTCCCCGCCAAGCCTGCTCTTCCCCAGGTTCCCGAGAGCGTTCATGTCGACGATGTTGTGCTGGCTGACGTGGATCCTCTCAAGCACCGAGGTGCCATGGGCGGCGATGATGACATGGATATGGATGAGGATGGACCTGGAGGAGCCCAGGGTGTCCAGTGTGCTTCTCAGTAAGAGATTAAGTACGGTTATATAGAAACTCTATTTATGTTGCAACCTTGGAGGTGATCGTAGATAGAGAGGTTAGAATGGATTGATGAATGGTTATGAGAGTGAAGTGTAGGAGAGTGTAGGGGAGGGTTGTAGTTTGTAGTCTGAAAATGGTGGTGGAATGCCTGTTTTGTATGATTGGTCTGATATATTTCAGATGAGATCTGATCTGTCAGGTGTAGGTGCAATGAACCAACGACGCCTCCATAACATGACAACACTGCTGATCTGGTTTTAGTTACGGAGGATGTCTTAGCGGTACAGTAGCAGCTTTCTAGAGTGCCTTTTCGTTAACGTGTGAGACTAGTCTGTTTTGAAAGGGTGTACCTGGTAGATCATATCATGGTGGTGAGAGATTGATGCAGGGAGAGTGAGGTGTATGGAAGTATAGAGAAGTGTTATATGCCGCTAAAAGCGATGAGTTATCGTTATTATAGTGATCGTCTGTCTATTGAAGTTGATCGTACATACTGTAGTGTAGTCATGTTAGCTTCTATGGTTTAAGAGTGCTGATTCAGGGTGTTGATGGTGATGTGCAACAAGACCAAGATTGTAGACGTTAGAACCACAGAATAGTGCCTTGGTTTGGTCAATTGACTGCCATAAGAACGAGTATGTACGGCTAGAACTAATCCTTATCGTTCCCTTACCCCTACCTTCAATTCACTTTGTACAAACGCCACAGTTGTAGGAGTCCGTCTTTTAAAGTCATGCCTTGTCCGTGCGCACGGCTTTCCAACTCTTCAACATCCACAAGGGTATTGTTCTTTGATAATTTCAGGTCAACTTTAGGATTGAAGAATGGCCATTATGATTCGAATGACCGCCTTATTCTCCATGTAAGTTTTGAAAATGTAGGGTGTTTCCCTGCTGCTAATGATCGCCATGTCCTTACGTCACTACGTGAAGAGACGCGTTCTTGCTGATCCAGGACAGTGATATGGTGTTTGAAGGGACCAAAAAGGGAACAATAGAAGTGGCAAAAGAGAACAATAAAAGCCGGCTACAGAGTCGGCAAAAGAAATAATACCGGCCCGAGTCTTTGTGCTTTGTTGGGCGGGAATTAATTGTCTCAACAGGGAGGCTACAGGCGGGTCTCTAAGCCATTGTTCCAATACGTTACCTTGACCCCCAAGGTCTAAAGGTCAATGTCGTGTTTCGGTTGTACCAATACTGAAAAAGAACCGGTACTGGTATATCTGTAAGTCCTTTTTGCCAGCACTATTGCCTCGTTCCTTGTTGGATCATAAATCCCAACTATTGATGTCCAAACCTGAAACAGAGACCCACTCTCCAAGAAGAGCCATTTGTCACAGGTCAGTATGAAGGACAAAGATTCGGGCTCTTTCTCTTTCTTTCTTCTTCTGAGCTAGAAGTGGCTTCATGTCAAACAAGCCCCGACGATTAGGTTGGCTTGGCTTGTTCTCTTTTTTGAAGATGATTTTTTCCTGACCAGAATGAAGATGGCTCGTATTCGTTTGTTTAGCTGGATTGCTGTAGACCCCCACCAGTCGGCCAGACGCATTCTACGGGCCAGAACCCTGGGGAACGCGCCGTAGGACTACTATCAGCTGATAGGGGTAACTATTAGCACCTATTAGCACCTTCCGGGTCATGGAGACGCTAAGTCCTGAGCTAACGTGTTATAGCACGCTAATGTGAGTGCTTGGGCTTTATAAGCAGTTAATGAACGTGTTAGCGCGATTAGCGAGCATAGGATATCTACACTGACGATCAGTTGAACGAGGCTACCAGGTCAGTCGCTCATCTCTGTCTCATTGAATGCAGGTCGTCCACGGAAATGCACCCATGTCGTATCCGCGGTTTCACTGAACGTGTCCAGATGCTCATATGCTGCTGTTCCACTCATGTCTTTTGTAGCAAGCCAGTGTCTCAAACATTGGGGGTCCAACAGTGCGTGGAGCAAGCATCGATACGATCCCTGGAGCTAGGAACAGAGTCAGGAACGTGCGTGGGGAGGTTTACATTTCCCAGGCTAGTTGCTCAGCAACCAAAGGCAGCCCGGAGGCAACCATTCTATAGACATAGCCTCTGGCGGTTCTCACTGGATACGCTCATGCCCTGGACTTGTACCTGCACTCAGGGACGGGATCGTATAATGGCAATGCAGCCATACATGAGGGAATGGGGGCACGGAGATTCACTTTGGGGTCGCTCACTTTTGCCTTTGGCTGGCTCGACAAAGACTTGGCTGCAAGATGAGATATGGACAGATGAGATGTCCCAGTGAGACTGTAGATCGTGGTGCAGTGAATAAGGGTGGTTTTGGGGAGCGAGATGGGAGGACGATTAGAGGACTTAAAGGACCGGAAAAAAGCCAGTTTGACTAATTGAACTTGGCTGATTCGAATGGTACTACTTTTACCTCTCTATCACTTCTCCCCCACTCCCTATAAAGTCCGTCCAAGCTCGCGTACACTTCCCATTTAGTTCTGCCGTGTGCATCGCGACAAGTCTACCCTTAACGCACTTTGTCGATCACGCACACCCTTTTCCACACATGGTTTCAGTTTGGAATGATGGTCGACGTGTCCATATCGAGCTTCCCGAGCTCTTCTTTTGGCCTCATGTCAGGGGTACATGTCACGTGACCCGGGCAACAATAGACAGGCTCTGACTTTTGAAATGTGTTTTTCGTGCTGACGTTTCCACAAAGGGACCCCCCCCAGCCAGCAGCAGTTTCGATATTATTTGAAAATGAAGCCAAACAATGCGGATATTACAGACTAGCAGCGTCTTTGAGTGAAACGTCTTGTGAGAGAAAAAGAGGTCCTTCTGTTGACTGAGATCCCGGCATCTCCCCGGGACACGTCCAACTAGGGTTATGACTTACTCCTGGCTGGGAACTAACCAGTAGACGAGGGAGGGGAGGTGTTCCAAAGAACACACAATTCCACAAAACATGTACATTCCTAGCGAAAAAAGCCGTAACGCCCGTCTGTACGTGTACGCCCGTCGTGTAGGAGATATTGTTCCCTTACTGCTCATAGGACAATACGTCATACCCGAGCTCGTTGTGTGTGATCCTGAAACCAACAACGAAAAGCGTGCAGGCCTGCCAAATCTAAAACCGCAGGTTTCACTTGAGGCTCTGGCGTCGGTTAGTTTTTAGTGCGTGAAAAGATGCATTTAATTTTTGCACGTCTCACGTTGAAACACGGGTGGAAACAAGGGTGCTTCAGATGCGACCATCAGGAATGAGGAGATGAGGAGGAGCGAAACGGAGTGTTTGGAGGTGCTGGTAGAGCGGTGTATTACTGTGGGAACGCCCTGAAAAAGACGTGCCTCGAAAATGTACATATTTTCCCCCTCACAGTCCGTGTCTTGTGTGGGTGCAACTTCACAGTAACAAGACTAAATTGGGGGTGTCAAAAAAGGGACGATGACAAAGGGAAGGGGTAAAAGAGTAAAGGGAAGGTAAGAGTGGAGGACACCCACACACACACACACACACACAAGGAGAGAGGTCAAAAACCGACTTGAAAGATAAAACTAGACGGTTCTTAAAATGAGCAGAAAATGGAAAAAGTAGAAAAAAACAGGCTGCCCGGTGTAACTCCCCCAGTAACGTCCCTACACAGCAGATATTTATAGCACGGTCGTTACTATCCCACATGGACTACAATAAACTCACATGAGCTACCTCCCACATGTGGGTGCGTACACAAAAATAGATCAGAGTGCCAGCCTCAGACGAAGGTTAAAAAACAAGGTGCACACTAACTTTGCCAAAAAGCCAGAATAGACTCCCTTGTACATACATGTATATTGAATACATTGGCCTCACCACACACGGTCGGAAAAGTGCAACCCACAACAACTCATCTACTCCTTCTCACCCACATCTCTCGACCCCCACGACACCCGACCCGCACACGACACACCCGCACCTAGAGTCTCGTCCTTCCAGCAGGCCCAAAAAGCAACCAGCCACCCTCACACCTCTCTCCACTCTTCCACACCACACTCTGATACCCATGAACTGCTCGGTGGCCGATATGGCGGGTTCACACGTGCCCTCGAACCACCACCACCCACAACCACAACAGATACACGATCCCGACTCGCTGGACTCGTTGCCAGCTCCACCGCGACACTTGCCGTTTCGACCGCCCAAGGGCAAAAACTCCAACACCAAAAACCTGTCGTTGATGGTTCCTCAGGGTAGCAGCCAGGCTCATAGCCATGGCAATGGGAGCACGGTTTCGCCTCCTCACACATCGATAGAGCCATCGATACCGGCTCCTCTGCCGTTTGTGTTGCCTAGCTCCACACCTGTTCGAGCATCAGCCTCTATGGTGGCCGCGTCTCCTTTGGCAGCCTCCTTCTCTCTGGGGCGTAAGGGCTCTGTGAAGCGATCTCATGTAGATGCTGAGCCTGAAGATGCTGCCTACGATAGTGACTACCGAAGCGAACACAAAAACTACCACTCGAGGACGTCGCCCAAACGCCAGTCTCCCAGCCCGCAGGTGCAGCCATCAGCCTCAAACTCAGCCTCCTCCTCTGTGTCTAATAATGTTCCTCCCTTTAGCATGGAACCTCCCCCATTTGCCATGCAACGACGAACCTCGCAACTGAGCATCAGCATTCCTCTTGCTACCTGCTCTGGCTCCAACAACCTGCCTGCACCTCTGGGCACCCCAACGTCTCAGTCGCACCACTCGGCCCACTCAGCCGCCTCGCAACTGTCTCTGTCGGACTCGGAATCCGACCCCAACTCCGACAACACCACCCACACCACGCCGCCACCCAACTACGACGACGCCCTGCCTCCCAGCAAGCACCATCTCTTTTCCGAAGAGCTCATGACGCCCTCGGTGCACCACGAGAACGCATACCCGGACGGGCCTCTGCTCATCTACCCCAACAACGTCTACCTGTACTCGGAGCCCTCGGTGGAGCTTGCCCGTACTTTTGATGTGGTCATCAACGTGGCCAAGGAGATTGAGAACCCGTTTACTGAGGAGCCTTACGCCGACGACGGCGAACCCAACCCCGAGTACGTCTACGTGCCCTGGGGCCACAACTCCAAGTTTCTGCCGGACCTGCCGTACCTGACGCAGCTGATTGAAGACCGAAGCGCTGCTGGAAAGCGAGTGCTGGTGCACTGTCAGTGTGGAGTGTCTCGAAGCGCGTCGCTGTTGATTGCCTACATTATGAAGAAGCAGCAGCTGGATCTGAATGCGGCCTACGACTGGGTCAAGTACCGGTCGCCGGAAATTGGCCCCAACATGACGCTCATCTTCCAGCTCATGGACTGGCACAAGCATTTGCTGGGCGAAAAGGACGCCCTTGAGAGCGATGAGGATTAGGAGGTGAGCTGTGCTTTGAGGGGTGCTCTATAGCATCTGAATCATGTTACCCCCGGCCGTCTTACACCCAATCTACGGTTGAGTCCAGCCCCAACTCGATTTTGGAACCATCGGGCCCGTGCTCTACAGGACATTTGCACGAGCCCACACTAACCACTCTTGCGACGCTCTCCTCAACATGGTGGTGGCCCGTCTGGAGCCCAGCAGCTCTGGACTCGTATTTTTAGTTTTAGTCACTGGATGACTCTGGCGGACTCGAGATTCTCGGGTTCT
The DNA here is from genome assembly GCA_900519025.1 of Yarrowia porcina. Classification (NCBI taxonomy): domain Eukaryota; kingdom Fungi; phylum Ascomycota; class Dipodascomycetes; order Dipodascales; genus Yarrowia; species Yarrowia porcina. The sequence continues at coordinate 174,733 of ULGT01000014.1, read as the reverse complement.
CCATATATTTATTCTATTGCATCTTGCTTGCAGATTTCATTTCAATACATATTGATTTCTATACGGGTTGTAATAGACACACTGGGGACGAGCAGGTAGGGGGAGAACTAAGGAAAACCAGGATGGGGCCAAGTTGGTCGCCTGAGACGTCTTTAGAGAAGCTGCTTATTTATTTTAATTTATTCAAACTGACATTTCTTGTATGTAGCCCTCCAAAAGTGGCCATTGTAGCCCAAAATGCTTTGTTCGTTTTGCCTGCAGAGCGCCATTTGAGGGGATTTACGGTGGCCCCTTTTCTGAGCGAAATTGCTGGGTTATTTTTCAGATTCATTAAACAAGAGAAAATTTCATAATTACTTGTGCCCGGTCTGCCACACCTGATACACACAAGAGGGTGTTATTATGTCCATCAAGAGTGCATGACCATATTATTACCCCATACTATCACCTCTCCAACTGTAAAATAAAATAACCATGGGCTGTGGGAATGTGGAGAATTTTTGACCGGCGAAAAATTTCCTGTTGGAACTCCATGCACGCCACCCAGGCCGTGTACCGGTCCTGTGGGCTGGCCTCGTGGGTCCCCAAAGGTGTCTCTGACCTCTGACATTTGTCCGAAATGTCTCATGTCTCAACTGCACCCTTTGCCGAGTGCATGAGACACTTCCTCATGACCTTCGGGCTCCCGACAGATGCAGAAATTATTACGTCACCGAGACATGTCGGCAAGACACAGCGGCGACATGTTACAGCTGTCTCTGGCCATCTCCATCTGACATGCCTCATGTAGCAGGGATGGGATCTGGCACCGGGGCCGATGAAGGCAGATCTGAGTTGACAGCCGAGCTAGTTGGGGCTGCTGTCATGGGAGATGAGCAAAGACAGCAGTTGCAGTGACCAGTCAACAAGTGTGGGTTTTTTTTAACCATACATACATACGACAACCCGTTTGGGTATATACGTGTGTGACTAAAACGTAGTCCTGCACAATCCGTTGCATGCGTTCTTCCAAGTGGAGAGAATAGATGCGTATGAGAAGTGGCAAAGTGGAGCCCGAAACGGCGGAGTTTCTGGGAGATGGATCATCCCTGATATTCCCGGATTAACGCCCGAAATACGACATCATTGAGTGGCAAATCTTCAAACACGTTGACTCACTCACATGCCACTCGCTCACATGTCACCCACACAGCCCGAACCTCCACACACCTGACATGAATATGAAAAAGTCAAGTGTATCAGAATAAATGAAAATTAAAATGTAGGGAAAAAAAGAAAAACGCTGTCAGAAGACCTGATTTGCAAAAGAGCCCCTATTTCTTCTACAGCTAGAATCCGGCGGCGAAGGCTTCCCGTTCTCATACCTTTCTGTCTCTGTTTCAAAAACCAAACGGCTGAAACAGAAACATTTAGCCGAGACGCTCCAAACATAGATAGTTGACCCTTAGTCTGCAATACGAGGAGGGTGCGTGTGTAACGGCGTGACCAAAGGAGAAGAGCCGATTCATGCACCTCTGGGCTTGTGCGTGGGTAGCTTACTGTACGAGAGGATTCCATGTACCGGACGGGTATCGTAATTTTAGGCACTCGATACGAGTCTCTCGCTCGGCGTATCTGGTCTCTTGTGCAGAAGAGTGGGGGTCGTTCCTGAGTCTCTATATAAGCATTCAGATCCACCTGGGTGTAGCTCTCATAGTGTACCGGTAGGGTACGGGTACGGAGTACCGTAAATACATTGATTGCCTAATTACATAAAATCAAGGGTCTACCGCCACCACTTGTACCTGGCACCCGTACATACCACCTCCTCGTCCGTTATATCTCATTAACTATTCATCTAATTCATGTCCACAGTTCCTTCTACCCTATGCGTGAGCCTTCTTGATTTCGGCAATGTCTTCCAGAGCCTTGGTGGAAAAGTAGCGCACATCCACGTCCTGGTCAGCGGTGAGACGCTCCAGGTGGGGAATCACGGTGGAAGTGCACATCTCCTCAATCACCTCGGGCGAGCTGATCTTCTCCTCGTACAGAGCCCGCACCAGCTCCGTGTACGTCTTGGCCACGTTGAACCGAATGTTGGGGATGGGGTCGTTGATGAGCTCGGCAATGAACGGCAGAATGGACGTCTTGATCATCGACTCGTCCACCACGGGGATGAGTGTGGTCACGGCACAGAGCGCTGTGAGTCGGTAGAGGTAGTTTGAGTCAGCAGCAACCACAATGATGTGGGGCAGAATCTCGTCCTTGGCCCAGTCCACGCCAAACACCTTGGTCAGCTTCTTTAGGTTCTGGGTCGCGGCCTCTCGGATCGAGTAGACGCTGTCCCACAGCCAGGTCATGCACAGGGGGCCTAGCTCCTTGTCGAAGAAGGAGACGCCCAGCTGCGTGGCCAGCAGAGGAATGTACTCAATGATGGCCAGCCGCACTCGCCACTGCTTGTCCTGGGCGAGATCGGACACTGCGGGGAGCAGACTCTGGCTCAGCAGATCAATGCCAATCACCTTGTTGACCAGATGGAGCTTAGAAATGATGTTGAGCCGCACGTCGGGGAAGTCGTCCTTGAGCATCTGAAGGAATGTGGGCAGCAGGGTCTCGATGGTCTTCTCCTTGCCCAGCAGCGGTGCCAGGGCAGAGATTTCAGAGCCCAGAGCAGCTCGCACGTGCTGAGACGAGTCCTGGGACAGCTCCTCGACGTTGGCGACAATCTTGTCGAGGTTTGCGGGGGTGACGAGTCGGCAGAAGCCGGGCACCTGCTTGGCCACGGCCGTTCGCACCTCGGCCTCGTTGTCCTGCATGAACTTGATGAACTCGGGCACAAACGACCGCTCCATCTCGTCGACCTCGGTCTTCTCCACGCCCTCCTCGGGCACCACGGTGGTGAGCGACTCGGCCAGCTTCTCGAACCGGTCGGCGCACATGTATCGCACTCGCCACGAGGGGTCGTGCAGAAGAGCGAGCGCAAACTCAATCAGCGACGACGTGTGCTGGGTGTTGCCCTGTCGCTTGAGCTTCTCGGCCTTGGCAATGAGCACGTTGACGGACAAGAGTCGAACACTGTCCTGGTCGTCGCCAACCTGTGCCTTGAACATGGAGTAGATTTCGTCGTCAGCCTCGGCAGAGTCAGCCTCCACGGGCAGAGCCTCAATCACTGCGGGAAGATGGGTAGCAGCGGCTCGACGAACCATGGGGGTATCGTCTCGTGTGAGCTCTCCGTACTGCTTGAGAAGCTGGGGGACAGCCTCGGTAGGACAGTGTCGAATAGCGGCAGCGTAGAGACCAGTAGCAGAAACCTTGGAGGAGAACCATTCGGCGGACGAAAGACGCTGGACCAGAGGCAGAATGGTCTGGGCCACGTGATCTCGTGACGGCAGGCCCTCACAGATTCGGTTGATGGACTCCACGGCCTTGTCTCGCACAACAGGCTCCTCCATGCAAGACAGAGTCTCCAGAGAGGGGATCAGCAGGTGCGAGTACTCGGGACCTCCGATGTAGGGCACGAGGTTGGCGAGCTCCTCGGCCAGCACGGTCAGCACCTCGTCCTCGTCCTCCTGTGTGACATCCTCCAGGAAGGGGATGAGTTCGTCTCGACATCGCTCTTGTCGTAGGGCGGCGGCAATGAGCTGCAGCTTTTTCATGGCCGAGATTCGCAGCGAAAACTCGTCATGTTTGAGCTCGTCCATGAGCAGAGCCAGGGGGTACAGCTCGTCAGGAATGTCAATGTTTTCTTGTTCCATCTGATATTAGTATGGGTTAAGGGTAGGTGCGTAGAAAGCGGGTGATTCAAATCGCTGAAAACGAATTAAAAGTGGAATCGTCTTGTAATGGGTCCGTTTGTGTCCTTAATGCCAGCTCTCTCTGTCTAGCTGCTCAATCATACTCACGTTGATGGCTGTGTTGTGTGGTTGTGTTGTGAAGAGAGTGTGGTGATTGATGGTCACACCCAAGCTTCGTTTAACGTGCATGTCGAGGGTTTGTCGCAACCCTGGCCCTGGATTGGAACGTGGGTTTTTGAGCGATTGACTAGAGATGGAGGGGCGAAATGTACACTATTTACTCGGATGACTTGTATCTGTCTAATTACATATCTCTCACTTCTTTATCACCACCACTAACCCCACTCAGACCACTGCCCCCCTAGTAAACACGTACATGTTTCTCCCATGCAGTTTCTCCCAACCTCAACTGTGAGAGAGCTTGTTAGCAAGTGAATTGGAGAGTCAGAATGAGGTCAATTGAGGGGCTGTAATTGGATAATTAGAGGCATGGATAAGCAGATCAAGGTACCTGCTAAATCCTCTTAACCTGTCTACATTTCTGTTTATTTTTTCAACGCATAACCACATATTTACTGCATGTCGTATGACCCAGTCGCCTCAAATAACCTCACAGGTTAGGACTAGGTAAAGCGATTGACAATAGCACCCCACCGGTGGAGCTATATATAAGAGGCTTGGGGAGTTTCTCTCTCTTGTGACGGCTTTCAGTCGAATTTTCGGCACTTTTTTTTTGCCATTTCATAAGACTATTGTTGTGCTGACTCCTCATATTGAACTTCTTTAGGCAGCCAAAATAGAGGTCCAATAGGATATTTCAGGAACGAAGAAGACATGAAACAAAAGTTGAAATCACGTGATTTGAAAGTGCAACTATTCCCACTTGCAACAAAATATTACTTCTACATATTCTACGAAATCCTGATACTTCGTCCACCCGTACATTTCGTCTATTATCATCCCTCCCCACTTACCCTACCGTCGATACGGTGTTATGGGACATGCAGCCTGGGTGCAAGGGGAAGCTCTTCCAAGGGAGAACTGAGCAACAGGAAATTTAGGCGAGCAAAAATAAATGAGATCTATGGAGGGGGAAAGGAGGGAAAAAATAGATTTCCAGAAATAGACGAAAATAAAAAAATGAATAAAAAAATTCCAGAAATAGATAAAAGCTCTATTGAAGGATATCGCCACCTTCGTAGATGCCCCATTCCACCCTCTCCCTCTCCAATGTAGGGTCGCATCTCGTGCTGAAGGCTTGCTCAATCCATGCTACCAAGCTTAGCTTACAGCAACATGTTCATCTAAACAGAACACACCACGAAACAGGACTTGGAGAGTGAAACGGCTCTTTCTTACGACAAACAGTCTCTCATTTTCACTGCAATCACGTGATCAACTCTTGTATTCACAGAGATCATCTCTTCTTTCGCCATGCCCGCGATCAGACGCTTCTACGCTATCGATGCCACTCCTTTTCCGGAGCTCAATAAAGATGAAAAGCTGGATGTGCGTGCTATGCAACGGACATTCGAAGGCGCGTACTACCGGTCAGCTATGGGCCAACTAGGCTTCGCACTACTGGTTCTCAAGGTGTTCAGTGTCAAGTTCATGCCTGTAGGTACCACCTTCACGGCCTGTGGGATTCTCATATTGATTGTTGCTCTTCGTCGAAAGAGGATTACGGATCATATGATGTACGAGGAGACTCTTGGAAATCGTGTTTTTATTACCAGTGGAAATGCTGTCATCTGGTTTGCAGCGTTCAGTCTTGCTAGTTATATCGTCATGTTGGTTCTACTCGTGAATTTGGACTAGGGGTGATAGAGATAGACGGCAGAGGATAGACGGCAGACATAGACGGCAGACATAGACGATAGACGATAGACCACATTGTACAACAACTAACTATTTATTATTAATGCATTTTGATAGATCAAGGGGAGGGGGCGAGATGTAGCTCATGGAGGGAAGCAGTCTGAGGGGGTGCCATTCATAACAACAACTGGTTCATGAATCCATCCATATGTACCCTGACATCCATAAGAGCATCATCTTTCTGTCCAAAACAGATCATAAGGTACTGTTCTTGGCTGAACCTGAAGAGTGAAGGACCATAGCGATAGCTTGTAGTCACTCATATGATGAAGACGTACCGCGCTACATCTCCTTATCAACCTCCTTGGCTGGTTGGGCTGGTCCTGGGAACCAAAAGAAGAGGAAACAGAGATGGTAGATGATTTCAGCAGCCAGTTCTCCACAGGCTGGAAGGAACAGTTGGTACTCGAACAAAGTCCAGTTTTGTTCAACATGAGACTTGAATGTGAGGAAGACTCCCGTGTAGATGATTCCTAGAGCCAATAGAGCCATCGTGAGCATAGCACTTCTTTTTGAGAGTGCAAACTGCTTGGTTTTCTTCAGATACTGGGTTGTAAAGACAAGACCCAGCATGATGGGAATGTAAAAGGTGATTTTGAGAGCTTCTGGAGTGAATTCAGACAAGTCGATAGGCAGATTGAGCGGTTTGAGCAGAAAAAGGGCGATACAGAACCATCCTCCTTTAACTATCCAAGATAAAAAGTAGAACTTGAGAGACTTGGACTGAACAATAGTTCCATATCCTAGAGACATGACAATCAGAAGAGACAGAAAGAGAGAATCAGCCACTGCCTTGATGATAGGAGTGATTGTACCGAGAGGTTGAGGAGGATCTTCGTACTTGTTGGTCATAGTCAAGTTCAACAGTACGAAGACAGACTTGAGAGCAAGTAGACCCATGGCCTTTGTAAGGTACTTTTGAACAGGAACAGCGTGTTTAATGTTCTTTTTGTACGCGTAGAACCAGATAGAGAAGGTCACCAAATGATAAACCACTGAGATTCGACTCAATAACAACAAACCCACTTGTCCTCCTCCTAGAAACCCGTATGCACTTTTGATTGACATTTTTGCTGCAAAGTTTTCATTAGGAAGAACAGGATGAATCATTGCACAGTACTGACCTGATTTGAACACCGTATACCTGTACTTTTGCATACTCTCCAGGTTCATAGGCATAGTAAACACTCTGGAGTAGAGGTTATCCTTCTCTTCAGGCTTCACCTTGTATGTTGCAAACTCATACTCTTCACATTGATTAGAATCGATAGCAGCGTCATCACATACACCCCAGATTCGATCGTAATCTCTCCATTCGAAAATAGCCAGAGCCATCACTCCAGGAGTTTCCAGTTGGTCATACGAAAACTGGATATACGTGTCCTTAGCTGGTCCGACATTATCTTCGGCAGCGTATATATTTGCACAAGCGAGCGGGGTCTCGTTGTTCAAATATAATACTTCTCCTCTAACCAGGGTTATCAGCGCCAGTATTATCAGTGGTATCATTTGTATGGCAGTGGACGTGTTCTGAAAATCAGGAAGTACGGATACTGTAAGTTAGCTTAGAAGTTTGACAGGTTCAAGAGAAGGGATAGGGAAGATAATGAGTGTAAGGGATAGGGAAGATAATGAGTGTAAAAAAATTTGAAGATGGGAATAAAAACATTTGGCCAATTTGAATCAGAAAATATTCGTTAATTGAGATTTCATGATTTCATTCTACGTATTAATGTTCCTCTCCACCTCCACCTCCACCTTCCTCGTCTACCATGCACATGCACGTCACGTATACGCGTATAATTGGAGTAGGGGAAGGTACAGTATAAGAAGGGCAATTGGGGTCTAAAAGGTGTCGGATTTGAGCACAATAGTAACTAGGAAGCAGAATTCATACTATATCAGCTCTCGGGTCTATAATACAATGAAGACAATCTCTCCACCTCCCGTAACATAACTCCCGTGCATCTGTCAAGCACCTCCCACATTCCTTCTCGGATATCGGAAAGAGGTGATATGTAGCTGTGAGACAGGGGTTGTGGTGTGATTGTCATTTGGACCAATTGCTGGTGTTAGAATGCACAGATTATTGGCTCAATTCTTGGGTGTGAGAGAGTTTACAATCTCAACTATAGATTAAGTATTATAGTAGAGGCTTACTCAATAGTGATTATAGGACATACAGAGATGAAAGGTAATGGAGCACTTCTTCTGCGCTATAAACGGATTCAGCCATCTCAAAACCCTCCAATAGCAACAAATATCTCGTTTTACCACTTTTCCACTCGCTAACCGGCCCTATACACCCAAGAAGAACTCCTCTTTGTCTACTTCTCGCTTGACCGTCTGCATCTGGAGATTCAGATAGAGCACTATAACTTGCCGAGAAACAGCCGTATGAACATCTGGTCTTCTGTATTTGAAAATTCCACAGTCAACAACCACATCTACCACACTCAAACCAAAACATATCTCACATTCTAGTGTCTCAATACACCACTGTCTCCCCCTCCATGCAAGACAGAGGAATGTTTCATGCACCATCATAATTAATCCCGCCATGTTCGCCAACGAATATCAGAATTAGACAGCTTAGTCATAGAAAAGTGGATAAAAACATATCCTCAATTCTCTTGCCTATTATACCACCGTCATACCGGTATTCTTAATGACCAACATATCTCTATAATTCGTTTGGCGCTTACTAATCCAGTTTGGTCACCTTCAAACTCTATTTTAATTCACCACTACTCTATCTCTGTTCACCTTCCACCTACACCTACATCACCACTTTTAACACCCGATAATGCGCGACTATAGCGACGTCTCCGAGGCCGAAACGGAGGTAGCGCCGTCGCCCTACAAGCTGGGCAGCAGGCTCAAGCGGCTCAAGAGGCGTATTGACGACGATGATGACTACTCCTCCGATGAGGGTCCATCCAATAGCTCGCCACAGGTTCTACGCAAGGAGCCCAAGCGCAAAAACTCGTCGGATATGAGCCGGAGTACCACGCCCATGCCACGTGTCGGGTCTGGCTCGCGCAAAAAACGCGACGCAAATGGAAGAATGAAGTTGCAACGCATGTGTGATAAGGGAAAGTACGAGGAGGCGTACCAGCTGGTCAGAGATGGAGCAGATGTCAACGATAGAGACTACGCAGGCAATACTGCGTTGCACGAGGCTGCTCTCAAGGGCCACGTGAATATCGTCAAACTGCTCCTGGACCATAAGGCTATAGTGGACATTCGATCAGGACCTACAGACTTGGATACCCCTCTGATTGACGCAGCAGCCAATGACCACGTGGAAGTTGTGAAGCTCTTACTGGACCGAGGAGCGGATCCACGAATCATCAACGCTTTGGGCAAATCTGCCATGGACAGTGTTGATGAGGAGATGCCACACTCGACCAAGATCCGCTCATTGATTCAGGAGGCGCTTCATAGTTTCCGGAACCGGCCACGACCACCAGAGTCACGTGAAGACGACCCAGATGCGTTTCCTGACCCAGAACTGCACAAAATTTATAATCATGGCACTGGAGGAGGCGAAGGAGGGGGGGCTGGAAGTGATACGGGGTCTAGCAGAAGACGGGGAGTGCGTGCCCAGGCTATGCGTAATGATCTGCTTTGGTTAGATCTCACATCGAAAAATGGACGTGAACAGATCTATCAAAAGGCTGCTGATGGAGATATCGAGTTTATTGGCTCGTCTTTGGAAGGAGGATGGAAACCAGATACCCAGTCCTTATGTTTAGCTGCTCGCCATGGTCATACTGACGTTGTGGGTCTGTTATTGGCATTTGGATGCGAGTGTGATGAGCCTGGAGAGGATGGAGAGACTGCTCTGTTGAGAACAGTCGGTAGAGGTCATGTTTCTACCTTGAAACTGCTGTTAGATTCAGGAGCGAATCCTTTACGCAAGAATTCACAGGGAAAGACTGCTCTTCAGGTTGTCAAAGAGCTCAGTGGATATGAAGAGGAGGTCACACTCTTGGAGGAATGGACCAGTAAAGGTAAAGGCGAAAAAGCTGCTAAATCTGAGAAAAGTGCCAAAGTTGAGAAAGCAGAAAAGCCTGAGAAAGTCGATAAAGCAGACCGTGATAAGGCACGGCTGGAAAAGATGGAAAAACGGAGGATTGAGCGGGAACGAGAACGCGAGAGGGAACGCGAGAGAGACAGAGAACGGATCAAGGCAGAAAAGGAGAAGAGTGAAAAGCCTGAGAAACGAGAGAAGCGAGAACGAACCAATTCCACTTCCGAAAGACGCAGCTCCAACACTGAGCGACACAATTCAACGTCTGAGATCCGAGACAGAGAAAGAGAACGTGAACGGGAACGAGAGAGGGAACGGAAACATGTCAAGAAGGAGTCTACTATTGATACCCATAATCACATGTCTTCCTCATCCCCTAACCACATCAGTTCTCCTACTCGAGTCGCCTCTCCCTCTCAAATGTCCCCTATCTCCACTCCCATGTCTCGAACGTCTTCTCAAGCTGACGATAACAAGGGTTCCATCAAGCACGAGCGTACTCCGAGTATTTCTTCCATTTCCGACAAGTTACAAGTCAAGAAACGAAAGCTGGCTGGTGGCAAGGAGGAGATGGAGCGACGTAAGAGTAAGGACGATGTCAAGGTGAAAAAACGGTCCATTTCGTCTGCTTCTGGGTCTGCCAACAAGCCCCAGTCTGTTTTTGACAAGCTCTTTGGATCCAAACAAAAGGAGAAGGAGGAGCAGCAGCGTCTGGCTCGTGAAAAAGAAGAGGCAGCGCGACTTGAACGTCAAGAGCGAATCCGGCGCAAAAAACAGTTGCAGCAGGAGCAGCTTGAGGAAGAGAAGCGTAAGCTGGAGGAGGAAAAGAGGAAGCTCGAGGAGAAGAAGCGATTGGAGGAAGAGCGTCTCAGAAAAGAGCAGGAGAAACGTGACAGGGCCGAGAGGGCTGAACGTGAGCGGGTGGAGCGGGAGAGAAAGGAGAGAAAGGAGCGGGAAAGAAGAGAGAGGGAGGAGAAGGAAAAGAAGGAACGGGAGGAGAAGGAGCGGGCCGAGCGAATCGAGAGAGAGAAGCGTGAAAAGGCCGAAAGGGAGGCTCGAGAGCGGAAAGAAAGAGAAGAGAAGGAGAAGGAGGAGAAAGAGCGGGCCGAAAAGGAAAAGGCAAAGGCTGAACGAGAAGCCAAGGAGGCTGCCCGAGCTGAAAAGGAGGCCAAAGATAAGGAAACTAAAGAATCTGAGAAGGCGCAGGTTAAAGAATCCAGTGATGCCAAAGAAGTCTCTTCAAACTCTTCTTCTACTGCTCCTTCTGCTGCCACTTCTCCCGATAATCGAAAGTCTCCTCTCATCAAGCGACCCAAAGAACTGGACCGTCAAAAGTCCAAGGAGTCGCTTGATCGGCGTGAGATTGAACGGGAGAAGGAGCGGAAACGTCTCGAGCGTCAGAGAGCCATTCTCAAGGGTATTGAGGAAGACGAACGGCGTCGAAACGAAATGCGAAAGAGAGAACAAGAAGCCAAGGCCGAGCAAGAGCTGCTCGCTGCCAAGGAGCGTGAAAAGCGTGAAGCTGAGGAACAGGAGCGTGAGAAGGAGCGGGAACGACAACGACGTATCCAGTTGGATATCGATAGTCGAAAGGCCCTTCCTTATGGCTTGAGAGAGGCCATTTATGAGCCTCGACAGGTTGACCAGATTTTCGCCTTTCTTCCGTTGTTTGTACGTCAGTCATGTTTCCTCGACATTCAGCTCTCTCTTTTGCTTGGTGTCAAGAACTTTTGCGGCTCGTATCCTCGAGTAGCTCGTCGAATTGTCTCCACCACCGAAAAGGAACGGCTTTGGAGTACTCTGACTCCTCTTCTTTGTCGAGCTCCTGGCCCTAGAGATGATCTCGATATGATTGGTCAGGAACGACAGGACGAGCGACGCAAGTTTCTTGGAATGAACTGTTTCTGGGTTTCTTGCAGCGATGTTCTTGACGTGATTTCCTCCAATTTCCCCCTCCTGTTTGATGCTGTTATGTCTGTTGCTCCTCTCAAGCTTGATATTGACTGGGAGGAGGATTCAGAAGCTGCTGCTGCCACTGCTGCCTGTGTGGAAGCTGAGTCTGAACAGATTGACAAGGCGATTGCAAAGTTCCCTCTCAGGGTGAGAATGAAGTTGCAGGCCCTAAGACCTCAGTGGCCTTAGTGTACTTTATGGGAGACGTGGTTGTATGACTGAATGAGGGATGTCATGCGAGTTGGCCATAGCCAGAGACGCTGATAGAAGGATGGCAAAATGCTAACATGTAATTTATTGTATTATAGTAATGATAATGGTGTGGTACAGTACCGGCACGGTACTGAAGATGTATATGAGGTTTATGAGCTACGGTACTCACTTTGTATTGGCATTTATATGAACATATAGTAGTCTCTACACTCGTTATATATCATAATGTATTATTCAATCGGTTCTATGTTTTCCTCCGGTCTCTCCAAATCTATCTTGGTTAACCAGGTCCCTCATATCCAACTAGTCCAGCTGAGTTGAATCTGTCCTTCATGCCACTTTCTCTAGTAATGGAAACGGCTTATCCAGTAGCAAACGTAGACCAGGACCTCTTCATAAGTAAAGTCCTCGTCCAGAATGGTTTTCAGGAACTGAGCCGAGTCTTCAGCTTTGGCTTCCTTATGTGAATAGACGTATCTGGATACAACAACGTCGTGTCTCTCTGCCCAGGCCATTGTGAATGTAGATGATTGTGAAATGGTGAAATGATGTGTTTGAATTGACTGGTAGGACGACCAGTCGACCCGGGTATATATACGTATATTGGCGACCTGTTTTTTCCCACACCATGAGCCTCATATGCTCCTTTTACCGTGTGGCCGAGAAACTAGGGGTAGAAGTAGTACCATAACTGGACCAATAGTTGGTCAATTGGGAAGGGGAAAAGACCAAAAGACTATAACCGAGACGCTCTTTACAATGGTATAGCACAGAGCTCATTTGTATAATCAGATCTAGCTCCTTTCCTCCTCCCTATCCAGCGCCTCCTGAAACCATCTGAATATTATACCAGAGCTGTTTCAAAATGATCCGTGTGGAGAGTTTGAAAAGTAAGGGATATATGCAGGGTGCACGTGCGAACGGTAGCCCAATACGAGCAGTGTGGGTTTAATATCGTGATGACTGTGTTATAATGATGGTTTTCAAAGGGTGGTTTGGTGGATCTTTTGACCAGAGGAAGACCTTCAAAAGCTTGTAGTAAAACTGAGTATATTGCTAACTAAGAGAGAGCTAGGGGAGATAGAGAATGCAACTTTTCTCGATAAAGCGATCAGGAACAAATGTGTAACTTTTTCGCCGCTTGGAGACAGCCCCAAAAGGTCGTGTGGCAAGTTTGGAATGCATCCAAGTTACTCGGATCTCTCAATTCATCCCGAGTGGATATCCCTCAACAACCGTCCCAACAAAACCTAACAAAGAGAGATTCGGCCTCATCGTATAGCTGAAACGGATCTAGATAATAAAAAGGAATAAAGATCGTGTGGCCAAAGCAATCATTAGCTACAGAGTGGTAGACTGAGGCAGTGAGGTGTATTTCGTAGACCCTTGTTCTGATGACCTACAAGTACCGGTACCGGTAGTATGGTATCTAAAGCACCAGTACATGGGCTATTAATACTGGAACTGCTGTCAAGACTTTGATGATGTGCAGTATATCCATGCTTATAAGTGCTGTAGACAGATTATGTGAGACAAGCGGTGGACAGAATTCGACAGATACTCCTTGCTCTTTTGTTACAAGTAGACCTGGCCCTACCAGGTTGTGTCCTAACCCTTGAGTAGGGCAGTTCATCTTACACATTGAGAGAGGTGTTTTGTTCTTATGGTGCCCAAGTTTCAATGAGACTGTTGGTCTTCTTAGACAGACCAGAGTGTTTGTACTACCAGTACGGTACCAGGGTACTCTGGCCCACTCAACACTATGTGGTAAGGTCTTTTGCTTGTACATTCTACGAGCACCCTTACCTCTCAGGAACTACGACATTTTTGCACGTCACACTCCCAACCCTCCTTCTCTACTTTCTCTACTTTCTCTGCATTCTCTACTTCTTTCTCAGCTCCTTTCTCCGGTTCTCTCTACTTTCATTACCATCTATACCCTTAATGTACTACAAATAACTCACCTTGAAACCCATGCTGAGAGTCTGCAGAATCTTGATCCACAGCATTCTGAGAGTGTCCACGACCCGTTTTCTGATGAGCGGGTTGGCTGCCGACAAAGAGACAATGACAATGAGTGCCAGAGTCCGGAAAATGGCATTGCCGTCAAACTGCGACTTGAACGACGTGGAAATGATCTGCGACAGTGTTCTTGGTTGTCTGGAGGATTTAGACAGGTCGCGAGTAGTAGCAGTGGTGGAGTCACGTGCTGAGTCACGTGCAAGATTGGTAGAGGTAGACTCCGCAGTCACTGCTCTAGACTTTGTATCTCTGGAGACTCGTTCTTCTCTTTCCTTTTCCTTGGCGTCGGTCTTTTCCTTCTCCTGGGCCTCCTCCAGCAATCTCTTGTGTTCTCGTTCGGCGTGTTTCTGCGACTCTTCCAGCTTGTGGGTCATTTCCTTCTTTTGCTCGTGAGTAAACAGATTGGTGTTGTCCACAAAACTATGAGCTACATCCCACTGTTTGAGATCAGGCAGTACTCTCAACAGATAGAGGTCCAGCACCTTGTAGAAAGCAGTCTTAGTCTTGGGATCATCACTTCCAGCGTCATTGTAGCTCACAATGAACTTTTCCATATTGTCTGCCATGAGTTTTGCATCAGTATCATGTCTAATGGACAGAGAAGCCAGTAGAGCCAAGATTGTAGGATGAATGTTTCCAGTACCTCCAGAAGCAGTCACCAACTCGTCCCAAATGGACCCGGAAGTGAGTTTTCGAGCCAGCTGTTTTCGGGTCTGGTTCCATTCGCCCGAATCGCTTCCACTGAGATCGCCAGTACTGTTCAACAGCGCTTCTCCAGCCTGTTTACAGGAGGCATCCAAAATAGCCAGGTACAACGACCAGACCTTGATCCACAAGGAAAGCGGAATATTGTGGGGGTTTTGGGGATCAGAAACAGTGGCGCCGTTCACCTGAGATCCCTTGGCCGTAATCTCGTCGAAAAACGGCCGAATCAGCTCATAAGAGTTGTAAAAGTTCTTGTTGACAAATTCCCGCGCAGACTCGCCAAACGTCTGGTACATTTGGTCCACTTTGGGGGTAGCCGCCTGGTGGACGGCCGACGTGACGGAATCCGTCAGCAGCGTGGATGCGGTCATTTGTGGCATAGCTAGAGAGGGTCTGTGGGCTGAAAGGTGTGGAGTTGTCCTGTTCAATCTCTCTTTGAAACTCGTGGAATATCGTTACCTCGGTATATGCACTGCGAGCTAAATACAGCGGGGGTTATGTGGGGTTGTGGAGGTCTCCCATGTGATCACGTGGGAAAAGGACGACTAAGCAGATTATTTGTTGGTGGAGATGAAGGATAAGGTCACGTGACCACAATTTCACTTTCTATCTCTTCTTATATTCACTTTCGAGACCCATCTCTTACTCTCACTTCATATAGCAAGGTTCTGGGCAAGGGCAATTAACGGTGGATATCACGATTTCTGGAGATGAAATACGGCAATCGGGAATTATTGGAAAAGTGTGATAGAGGAAGGTGGAGGGGTGGAAGAAAAGGGTGGCAAAATGAGGTGGATATTATGATTTTTGGTGGCTACTACGGATTTTTCGAGTACTAGGGAGGTGATAAATGAAGTCCTTAAGATTAGATGGCTTACCCTTGGTGATATGAAAATGTCCCAGTATGTACAGTAGGCACTGGGATGTTAGATGACTCAAGATGTTCTTTAAAGGACCTCAAGAATATAAAAAAAACTGGTTTCGTAGCCATAGAAGAGTCTGATGACCAGTAGTATTGGCAATTAATACTCTTGGAGAAATTCATTGGAAAAATATGATGACTTATTGCTCACTCATTCCTTCTCGCCTTTCACCTTCATGCTCGTATCTTTTCCCATGAATTATGCCAAGTCAGGATGACGTCCAGCTAAAGTCTTTGAAGAGTATCAGAAAGACCAGATCTGTTCATTATGGATCAACCAATGAGAAACTGATCCCTAACCAATAAGACAATGGCACTTTATACGTCTGACATGTTCTTGTTCCACCTATCGATCTGACTTCATGGCGCTCTATAGACCCACCTCACCCGAATAACTCAACCATATGATCAAGTCAATGTAATGAACCCGAATATTACCAACATGTGATAGGAACATCTAGGAGTCATATTATCAGTCTGAAGTTCATATATAGCTCCGTATTCACCCCTTCCCATCTTCCTCTCAAGGCAAGTCTACACGATACTTGCGAGCCAAGATCCAGCTGCTTCACCAAGCTGTAACGTGACATCGCATTCTCAAGGTAACAGGCTGCTTCGTACCTGGTATTGTACGATACCATACACTACGTAAAACGAGATGGACCTACTTGTACAGTGGGTTCTACTGTTTTCCCGATAAGAATAAATAGTCGTTAATCATTAAATAACAGCGGGGCTGTATACCAGTAGAGGTTGTTTTAATATCCAAGACGGTCCATATGTGGGGCATCTAAAACCACACCAGCGGATAACTCACGTCCCCGGCCGCCTGGACTGGGGGTCCCACTCGTCTCTGCACGTCGCGCTCGGTGGCTGCATCCATCTCATTAGAGGGCGGAGCATTGGCCTGGGCTAGAATGTTACTGGCCTGAGCGTGGGTGCTTCTCTCGAAATGCTCTTCGGGCTGGAGAAGACCTCGCTTAACAAGGTACAGCTTGAGAGCGTGTTCACTGTCCTGATACGTCGGCAGCACATTGTCCTCATGGACCCAGTCGTCGTGGCACAGGCAGGGCGTGGACGAAATGGTGGAGGTGGCTGTGGTCGACGTGGAATCGATTCTTTCGAGATCCGATTCGGAAATGGACGATCTACAGGAGGAGGACTCGGAGCTGGAAGACGAGTCGGCCTCGGCGTCCACGTCGCACACGCTGGAGCACACGACACAGGACATGTAGGGAGGAGGCAGACAGCTCTTGACCATGTGTTCGAATCTGATGTTGGAGAGCAGTTTCAGAAACGAGGATGCTCGTGCGTGGGTGGAAAAGGGCACCGTGAGGAAATTGCTTCCTTCGTAGGCCACAAAAAAATAGGGCTTTTTCGACAGCTGGGGGTGGCTCCAGTAGTCGTAGTCCACGTCACACACGGCCATGCACACGACCTTCATGCAGTCCAGATTATCGATATGCACGTAGAAGCCCTTGTGGCCGACTTTTTGGGGCACAAAGATGAGCCGTTCGGTCGTGATCCAAACAGCGCCCTGCTCGGTGTCGTTAGTGAGATAACTGACGGCGGCCTCCGGAGGCGCGTATGTGGGCAGCAGGTTTTTGAGCAGCGACAGATTGAACCGGGGCGCGTTTTGGGCTATGGATTGTGAGGCTAGGGAAGAGGAGGAGCCCGCGTGAGCGTCGGAGGTAGCTGGTCGGGCTGCAGCTGATGTGTTGGGTCGAGTAGCGGCTGATGTGGCGGGTCGGTTTGCGCTTGAAGTCTGGGGTCGGATGGGTCTATGGGTTCCTGCTGTTGTGGGTCTAGGAGTGTCTGTTCTTAGGGACATTTCTCTGGCTCCAGAGCTATCAGGAAGCGATTCCGACGCCCATTTTCTGAGTCCCTTTTTCAGCGAAGCCACAAACCGGTCTCGTTCGGATCCTCCATTGCTTTTTTTCGTCTGCTGTTGTCGTTCTCGCTGCCGTTTTTCTTCTCGTTGACGTTCTCTCTCCTGCTTGAGCTTTTCCTGTTCCAGCTGCCGCTGCTGGTGCAGTCGGATGATGGACTGGCGGTACCCCGACGACTTTGAGGAGAACTTTTGCAGCAGCAGCTCGTTGGGCAGCAGAATGGGGGTTTCGCCTCCCACGGGGATTGGGGCTAGCATGTGGCGGGCTGTGATCTGAGAGTGCTGTTCTTGAGAGGGGTTGGGGTTGTGGGGTTATGGGTTGTGGATGGGGTTCTGGGTTATGGTATTGTGATTCAGCTTTTGTGCGTTTGTGGGAGCACTGCCGTGTCGTGGGTGTGTCGTGGGTGGGTCCAACAGTGAGGCTTTCGGTCGAAAAGTGTCCTGGACCCAATCTTGGACCGTGCTACTAATATATATTTCTTGCTTCCTGCAGCGTCTGATTGACACAAGGTGTGCGATTGACATGCGGGGAACCAGATGCCGGCCCAGAGCCAAACCAAAACTGGCTTTTTTTCTTGTCTTGGGGCCAGCTTTTATTATTGGCATGATTAGCCCATTTCGGCGTCAGAGCTGGGATAATAACATCTCTCCGAATCCTGCCGTATGTCGGTTGAAGGTCGGGGACGAGGTGTAGGTGGCCGGTGGGAGGCCGTAGACGGTGTTGGACGTGGTATGGACGAGTTTTGGCGGTCCCTCAAGTCCAGTGCAGAATTCTCGTTTCACAGCTTCTGCCTCACGCCTCAACTCAAAAAAAAAAAGTGCTTTCTAGAATGCAGCAGGGCAATTTTTACCGTCAGAAGAGCACCAGTAATGGGGCTGGAGGGAGGGTGGTTACGATGCGAAAGGGGGCAAGGTGATTTCCCTGTTTTTTCTCGTTTTTCCATATTTACTCGAGTTTTCTGGAGCTCTATATACCCTCTTCACCTTCTCTCAGTCTTTTTTTCATTCAACTTTCTCAAGGATGAATTTCCTTTTTTATAGCAGTTGACTTCATTTTTGCAGCACTCACAACCCTTCACAGCCACCGCGTCGGAACCACCACGCTTTGTGCGGCTCCTACTCGTCTCAAGCACAGCGATAAGAGCTACATTTCCTCACTAGGTCCCATGGTGGGTCTGTCATGCACCAAACCACGCTACTCGTGCTAACTATACGAGACCAAGACAAGAGTCTATGGTTAATGGTGAGACAGAATACACGTGATGAAAGTCATCTTAGAAAGTCATCAGAGATCACTTTTCCTAGATGACAAACACAAGCACCAGTCATGTGTGTGCCTGGCTGGCTCGGCGTAACCCGCTCACATACAAGCATTTCGCTACTCGTCCGTATCGGCAAATCCTCCCTTGTTATGCGGCTGTTTCTCAAAAAACCTTTAGACTCCATCCAAAAGCCCTCAGCCGTATCCACCAGGATGGAGGGTAGAAAATGGATGGAAAAGGAGGAAATCAGAAAGAAAAAAAAACAAAAAAAATGGGGGAAACAGCACAGCACAATATACGACAGCACTGTATCCACTGTCTACAACTGGTTCATTGCAGTACAATCTCTCACTCGCCAAGATTCGGCATTTGGAGTTGGGAACGGCGTTTGGTGCGCGAAATATGTACACCCTGTGGCTACAAATGTATAGATAAGAGACTGCGCTATTTGTGGCCTCTGGTTTCAGGTGACAGGGTGACAGAGACAACGGGTCACGTGAATCTTTGTCTAAAGCTGGCAGTCGTGTATGGTTCTGTTGCTAACGTCAGGGTAACCAAGTACACTGGTTTGCCTTTGCTGTAATCGCATCGTATATTCTGTTTGCTTGAACTTGGGTTTCATACAAATCATAGTTAACAGCCTCACTGTCTCACTGTCTCACTGTGCGATGACGTGAGTGAAACCGGTTGAGATTGTCAAGGGTGAGACTGTGAAAAACAAGCAGTACGCTAGGAGCAGGGCCACTCAGGGGTAGAACCTCTAGGGTGCTCTACTTGGTACCTGGTAAGTTTATCTCGCCTGCTGTAGCACTAAGAGAGATTGCCACAACGCTATACATGTGTAGCCATTGGATACAGTAGGGCTGGCAATAATTTCGGGATATTTGGGTACGGTTAGAGAGAGATTTTTGTGCTCAACAAGCCCATCTACTTTGTTTCTTTATACAGTGTCTCTAGCTCTCTCTATAAGACTATTCTTGTCTTCCCCACACAATACCCAATATAGAAGTTGCTAGTGGTAGGCACTATATCAGGTGTTAGTAGCTCTCTATGGTACAAGTACTGCACCGGTTGGTATAGTCTAGCCTTCAGGCGTCATTTTAGGACAGTTGATTACACACCTATTCTGGACAGTCGTATGATCTGTGAGATGAGCCTCTACAGAGCTGCACGAGATATTGGGGTGGAAGAATGTATGAAGAACTATTATGTTGGGTACAGCTTGAAAATTGAGGGTGGTTTTTACAGTAAATACAGTATCTTCTCTTGTCTTTCCAAGGGTACACCATGATAGACTTGTAGCCTCTATCTTGTATCCATCAACTTAGTCATCCACCTGACACCAAAGGGCGTCAGCAATGGGCGTCTTTACCCCCACCCCACAACTCTTGTACCTGTACCTCCGCAATTTGACCGCCAACAGTGCAATTTCAGCCGTTCTATTGTCATCTTGGTCACCCTTGTTCCCCTATGTGTGTACTCATGTACCTTTACCCCGCTTTACACAAGCTGGCTGGAGATGCTGCATCTGGGGGCGATATTCGAGAGCACGGTTCCTTGCAGCAGTACCAGTCCAAGTACAAGTGTACCGCTGGTCTAGCCTTTGTGTGACTGGTCTAGCCCTTGTATGACTAAGACGGTTGCGTTGGTGCTCCTTTGCTCTGTATACTGATGAGAAATCAGGGTCAAGTGGGGGTCACCAAGCAGATACTGTAAGAACAAAGGGTGGGTATCGAGTTTCGGTCTGGTATTATTAAAGTGGATACGGAATTTGGAATTATTATTGGGAGGCCACCTGGTAGTCATGTGACCAGTCCGAGAAAGAGTGGGTGTGCGTGGGGGCCACTGACTTTCCTTGGGAGGGTGGCTAACCCTGACTAACCCTGCCTAAGGGTAAGCATTCAGCAGTCCACAGATGACTTCCACCACAGTAGGTGAAAGAAGGAAATGTTCAAAAACCGTTCACTCGAATCACGTTAATATCTCCTACTTCTTCACTCCTCTCGTACGATTCCATACGGCTATATTGGACAGAATATTTTGCCTCATTCCTTGTTAGGCCTTGTTAGGACCTTGTCCAAGGTGATCCACCATAGGAGAGGTCAAGAGAGTCGCTTGTCAGACAGACAAGGGGGATTGGGGGTCAGCTATTGATGGTGTTGGACGGGCTGACACGTGAGTATGGTACTATTGGAGTTTACAACGTCTTACCGCAGCTTCTATAGCCACCGTACCGGTAATGGATATGTCCTGATGCCACACTCTCCGCTTATGTTAGGATCCCCAGTACAACCAAAGAGGGGAAGAAATAAGTCGATTGAGCAACATTTTAGACAACAGGATTAGCCGAGTTCTCAAGGGGAGGAGCGAGGATGGTCAGTATACACTATTATATATGCTTGTTGTTGAATGGGGAGATAGTGAGTAGAGGTTGGAGAAGTAAGGTCCTTTTGAAATATATCAGTGAAAAGTACTATACAAGCATCCACTGTCACCCCAAACACGACTTACACCCCAAAGTGAAAATAAGATCCTTTTTACCTCGAAATAATCTGTACAAAGGACCACTGATAATGGTCTAGCAAATAGATAACTGCTATCAGGTTCCTAGCAGCTTTTCCTTGCGCAATTACTTCTATAGATGGTATCAGTATGCGGCGGAAGACTCAACCCTTGGGGTGTTCACGGTTATAGTGGCCAGTCTTGACTTGATCCATAACCAAGGTGGAGTATACCGAAGCTGAATGATCATGATGAGACAACACTGCCTGTTCTAAGGTGGTTCAGAAACTATCAAAGCTAACGAGTGAGACCCTTCCAGGTGTTTCATTGCAACGGCCACTGTTGATCCTTACAGTACCAGTGTGTCGTGGCTAGTTCTAGGGGTTGGGAGAATTACTGTGTTGGGAGGAATGGAAATTCTTAATCCTCTATGCGGTAATTTTACGTAAGCATGTATTTAAGAAAATCTGAGTGAGCCTGAAGCTTATGTAATCAAGGGTTGAAGGTGCCATGGATCACCACACCCCCACTGTATTTCTTCCACACCACAAATGCATTTCCCGCCCCCCGCCACAAAAGACAACTTCGATCGCTAACACGGCCCAAGAGCAGAACCGAGGGGGTTAGCAGACGAATGCATCGATGACGCCCAGGTTCTTCCATGCCATGAAGGCCCGAGCAACAGATCACGACACTGAGCACGACACAAAACCAACAACGGCGAACCAGAAGTAACAGAACTCCTCTCAAGCAAGCATTATGTGCGCTTCCCACGTCTGTAGATCACCAACAGGCCTACTGTTTTATCACACGGAGCTGAAGGAATCCCCTGTGGGGTCAAAGCCGTATTATCCTGACACAAAGACGACCTACGAGTGGGGCCACAACATCTGATACCATGGTGATATCCTTGCCTCTTATACCATGGCTCGTACCTGTACTTGTACCGGTACTTTTAGCGATACCCACAATGATACTCTCCATGGCTATGTGGATCTCTTCTTCGGGCTCGCGAATCCCACTCCAAGACCTAAGAAGCGGATTGCTGCCTTTACATAAGTGAATACACATTACTTCTACATCTGATTTGTCATTACTTGTACCACCAATATTGTTAGAATAGCTCGTTACCACTTCTCAGCTATCAGCACCAGAACTTGCACGGATTTTGAAGCCTTTGCTTACTAATACACTAGTTGTCGAAAAGCTATTCCTAGTACATGTCACGTGCTTGTTGGGAGTTGAAAAATAAGGCAACCCCTAGAACTAGCCACGACGCACTGGTACCACTGGGACTCTTCGATTTTGGATTACCTTAATCTTCAACAGTAATGGAACAGTCAAGGTGGTCTCCAGACCTTTGATTAGGCTCCTGAGAATGGATTGGACTTACCCATTCAAGAGAAGAGTTACCGATACCGATGAGTTGCTCTACTAAGGAAAAGTGCACCTGAGCTGACAGACCTTACAGACGTTGTTCTTAGAGAAGACGGGGGCCAGCGGTTCTTTAGAGGGCAGAAAGGACCAAGAACTGGTTCATTTTTGGCCCGAAGGACACGAAGGAACCAACCGATTCTCCTCTGTTTTCAGCAGATTCATGACTAGGACTACCCTGGACCCACCCTGTCAAAGAAACCAGTGAAGAAGAGGGAGACTCCAGGACTCATGAGGAAGACCTATGATGCGATTGACTCTTCCAATATCCATAATGGCTCTACACGAAGACTCTTCTGACATTGGAACAGCCATAGAGGTGATATTTCGTTCATCTACTGAGATGTTGAGATCACCTACCTGGATCAAGGTGGTTTTCAGCCTCTAACATCGTCGATAACCCGTTCATGTATCTCACTTGTAGGTCAAGTCTGCTGTCAAGGCTTACGTTGGCAGAATCTCTCTCTCTTATATACTGGTAGTTTTCATTGTCCACCCTTCGTTCCCTCCCAGTAAATCCCTCAGTTCATTGTCCATGCAGTTCCTCTGCTGACACCTCTTTCTCCGACATCGCTGGCTATTTTGAGATGTTGAGATGGTGCCATGCCAAGACGCGGATCCACTGGGACGGCACGAATATGAAAGACCCAAATGAAAAGCAGGTTTGCTTTTTCCAGCGAGATGAAAATTGTGGAAATGGGGAATTTGACTAACAGTAATGTCAGAAACGATGGACGTTGTCTCATTCGACAAGAAACGATGATCAGTACGAAGTTTTGTCGTTTTATCTACAATTTCAGCCAAAATGCTTCCCAAGTTCCCTTCTCAGCGCGGTGTTCATCTCTCCCTCCTCCCACGTTAAGATTCAACGTGCTGCCGAATTGAGGCGATCAAGTGCAACTCTGAACGTCCAGAGAGCTTGAGAGCTTGGGAGAGAGCTTTGGAAAGTGTGTAGATTTGGTGGATAACTGATGGAAAAAGGTCCAAATATGGAATGAAAAATGGAACTGGAATGTCAAGAGTACATTGTACCAGTTGATTCAGCAAAATTCGTCTTCATTGTCTTAGGAACCAAGTCCTCCTACTTGTACAGGGCAAGTGTCCAGTTTTCCTACTACCAGTACGTCTTGACGCTTTGGGCTGACCACCGCCTGGCTTGGTCTCCACAATCGAGCCATTTTTTGGTAGCAATAGGCCCATTTCGAAAGCGACAAGCGGCTTCAAGAAAAATATGAAAAATAGTCCCTGCTAATTTCGCTTGTGCCTTACAGTAGTGTTTTAGAGTGAACTAATGAGGTGGTCTTGACTGTTAAGGGTGACGTAACACTACACACCCTGATCCTCCCCGGTCACGTGAAATCGCATGGAAAACCAAAGAAATGTTTCAAAGGTTGCAAACCTCCTTGGAGAAGACGCTCTCCAGTCTCCACATCGCTGAGAGCAACTTTGGCATGCATGTGTGCTGCATGGGTGATGTAGAGATGATGCCTTGAGCTGAAGTAGAAGGGGAGAGGTTTAGAGGGTGTTCCGGGTCTAATTTTGAGAATTAAAGGGTACCAGTAGATTCTCCTATCTTTTCCAAGCTCAATGATGCCACTTCCGCCGCCGCATCTTCTCTTTTGGACGTCTCAGAGTGAACTTCTCTCAGCCCTCTTTGAAGTCAGCAACTCTATCGTAACCTTGTTTGTCATACAACGGACTTACGATATGGTTTGAGGGGGGTGACTAAGGACAGTGAATAATTCTTGAAAATGTACGAAAATACTACCACTAGAATCTCCTCACTCAATTGACCTATTTAGTCGAAAAAAGCGTCAAAAATGAGCCACCACAACCCATCTAGTCCCGTTCCTTTCTTCTCCCTCTGAACGTGGCTATACCTGCACTTAACTCACCATCCCAACTTGTGCCCCCTTCGATAATCTTCTCTGCATTAGAATTGCTTGCTGTTTCTGTTCTTTCCAGAATATATATATAGCTGTACCTCTCCCCCCTCTTCAATTCCCTATCAACAACTACTACTCTACCACACAATGTCTTTCCCCAAGCGAGCCCTTATTGCTGTTACCGACTACAACGGACCCTTCTACCCCGACGGATCCAAGACCGGACTGTTCTTCTCCGAGGCTTACGAGCCCTTTGAGATTTTCTCCAAGGCCGGATTCGACGTCCAGTTTGTGTCTGAGGACGGAAAGTACGGCTACGACGCCCACTCTCTGGACCCCAAGTTTGCCACCGAGGAGCAGCTCGAGGCCCAGAAGAACCCCCAGTCGCAATACAACCTGGTTCTGGACGGAATTCTGCCAGCCTCCGAGATTGACGCCTCCAACTACAGTGTTTTCTTTGCTGCTGGAGGCCATGGAGCCATCTTTGACTTTGTCGATGCTCCTGTTCTCGGTAAGATTGCTGCTGACATCTACGCTAACGGTGGTATTGTCTCTGCTGTCTGCCACGGCCCTGCCATCTTTGCTTCCATCAAGAACGAAGAGGGCAAGCCCATTGTTGAGGGTAAGGTGATCACTGGATTCACTTCTGAGGGAGAGAA
The DNA here is from genome assembly GCA_900519025.1 of Yarrowia porcina. Classification (NCBI taxonomy): domain Eukaryota; kingdom Fungi; phylum Ascomycota; class Dipodascomycetes; order Dipodascales; genus Yarrowia; species Yarrowia porcina. The sequence continues at coordinate 149,600 of ULGT01000014.1, read as the reverse complement.
GGAGATGGGTGTTTCTGAGGCCATCACCAAGCACGGCAAGAAGCTGGTGCCTGAGATTGCCAAGGAGGCCGGCGCCGAGTACAAGGCTCCTCCTACTCCGTTCCAGGATTTCTCTATCACTGATGACCGAATTGTCACTGGTGCCAACCCTGCCTCTGCTGCTTCCACCGCCGAGAAGGTGGTCCAGCTCTACGAGGCCATTGACGCTCCTACCCAGTCCGGTGCCACTGAGCTGAAGTAGTTGGTGCTGCGAGCAGTACCAACATGTATTTAATGAAAATTATGACTTGACAAGAGAAATGACAACTTTGTAGATCCAACAGCCATGATACCTGTGTGTAGAGTGTAAGCAACGATAAATATTTGATGCAGTGGAGTCATGTTCCATGGATGTTCATGAATGGAGCCAATGGATCGCTTCAACTGATACTGACTTCGATATAATGATAGAGCTGTTATCCAAGGACGCTCAATGACATCTATCCAAAGTAGAGTCGAGCAGAGCACTGGTAGCTTGGCCGTAGAATAACAAGGGAAATAAATCAAAGACTTCTAAAATAACTTCTAAGGCGCTCCAATAACTTGACTCCAACTTATTACGAACATTGTAGATCGACAGACGTGATAGTATGTACATGATCATATGTTAACTGAATGGAGGCTATTGAGACAATGGATACTCTCCCTGAAAACAGAAAACGCGAAATGAAGAAGAGAAAAAAGCCCAGGGTCTTAAAATAGTTGGTATTGTGAACTTCATTCAACACCTGTAGAGAAGATCTATGAATTAGCTTACTGCAATATATCAAAGATGAATACCGGTACCTAGTTTGCGTAATAATGGAAATATTTGAGTTCTGAAAGCGGAGTTATACTCCCTGCGACTCAGTGATCATTCTGGTGTAATTGTTTCCCCCTTTGGATGTCTGTATCATGTAGTAATGGTACGCCGATAAGTCTCTGTTGTGGCTAGGAATCATGCTTCATTTCCAGTAAGCATCACTGATTATATAGAGTGCCTAGATTCATCGAGATGTTGGAACTGAAATGGAGACCGAGGACTTCTTGCTAGCTAGTGGTAGGCAGTAGACTACAAGATACTATCTAGATACAAGTACTACTGTCACCGTAGCTACGACTTACACCCCTTGTTGAAATGAGAGCTCCTCATTTCCAGAGGGACATCCTGTCCATGCTGATGCAGGATGCTCTGTGCGGACCCTCATAAGGGTGTGTAGACTCGTCTGGTTTCCATTATATTCAACACCCCCAAGTCAAAATGGAACCTCGATTATCTCGAAATATTGTGTAGAAAAGACCGCTGGATTTGGGTCTAGGTGCTGAATCACAGCAATCTAGTTCATATCTGCTTTTCCCTGTTGATTTTCTTCTATAGATGGTGCCAATATATCACAAATTACAGTACTCAGAGCTAGGGGTGTAAGTCGTGGCAACGGGAACAGCTGCTATAATGCATTTTAAGCATAGCTATGATGCGTCTTAAGAATAAAAATAGAGGACTTATATTTAGTACAGGTATGTACTGAGTGTGGACTACCAGCACCTATTGATCCAGTATTTACTACTGAATTACTTTCAGTTCCTCAAGCATCATGTCATGGAAAGGCGACATATATGTTCTATGAAACTCCCCAATCGATGAAGAATACACTGGTCGATTCTCACACCATGATCTAGGGCCTTTGTAGGAGTGTGGGTTGAGCCTCTCCAGTAGAGCTACGAGTCAGGTATCAGACTGACCACCATTGACGTGAAATATCAGTCGTCAAAGTGTTTGTTACATAGTAATAGACACTTCTTCCAGAGTATGTAGTAGGTATATTCGCTTCTTCTAGAAGAGGGCAGTACCGTACTCATCACTTCCTTTTTCAAGATGATTCATTCTTCAGAAGTAGGACAATAGATACCCAGCAAAGGCGGCATGCGATGATGATCTTTTCTACGCCATTCATCCAAAGAAAGACTTAGTTCCTTCACTTACGGACATGTAGCCATCTATGTTCTAAGCACCGTCAATGTCAACGAGAAGTAAGACAAAATATTGCTAGCCACAGCATGAACATACCTATAACTAAAAGAGGCTCGAGCCAATGCAGATTGAGAACAGTGCTGACTTTTAGATACACGAGATCAGCTTATCCAGACTCAAGTATACACTCAGAAAAGAACCCTCTGCTACCATTCATTTCACTTGTATCCTGTCATAACAACCTTGGACTCGTGTAAAGAAAGAGATATGATGAATGGAAGAGTCTTTGAGAGCTCTTCTTACCGACAAGAGCTCACACAGTGTGTTCATTAGTCTATTGTACATGTAGCCATAGCAGCAGAGCAGGGTAAAGGTATTGTGGTCACACCTCTCCTCAATCCTCCAACCACTTGCCAAACCTCTCCAGCCGTTCCTTTTCATCTTCATCATCTTCTCCTCCTCTATCCTTGGTCTTCCTCCACCTCGTCTCCTCATAGTCAATATACGCTTCGAGCTTCTGACCTCCAAAGAACCGACCGTTCATCTTTTGAACACACTCTGCAGCATCAGAGGCTCGTTCAAACTTGACTGTGACCACTCCTTCAGGTTCTAAATCGTATAATGTCACGTTTCTGACCGTCCCAATGGCTCCACAGCCGCTATAAATATCCTCCTTGATGTCCATTTCGGCATCTACATCTTCCTGGAGCTCTTCAATAGTAAAAACATGTTTGAGGGTCACGATTTTCTCCAGTTTTTCACGTGACTCCGTCTTGACCCTTTTGGACTCTTCTTCTCCCCAATCATTGAGCTTTTGTTGCAATTGAGTGTACTTTCTTTTGGCCTTTGCCTTTGCTTCTTCCGAGTAATTTGGTCCTGAATCTGGCTCGTCTTTGCTGGTGCTTTTAGTACCACTCTTTTCCTTGTCAAAAACAGCTGGTTGGACATTGATAGTCACCATTTTATCTCCAATATAAACTGGTTGATTATGCAACATATCCACGGCCAATTTGACACTTTCGGGCTTGAAAAACACCACTAGACCGTCTCCTTTGCCTTTTCCTTCCTCGTCAACATATACACGAGCCTTCTTTTTGCCAGTGTATACATCTTCAGCTAGAACACCGTACTTTTGAAAGATATCGACCAGATCTTCATTAGTAGCAGTAGACGGCAATCCACTGACATAGATGGCCTTTTGCGGAGGTTTATATCCCTTTTGGGCCTTTTTCGCATTCTTTCGCTCCTCAATCATCTCTTTTCTCTTCTTCTTGAGCTGTTCCTGAACAGCCTTCTTGTCCATTTTCTCTGTATCTTTCGCGGTGTCCTTCTCTGTACTCTCCTCCGCCTCTCCAGCAACTAAAGCAGCCTCTAGTTCATCTCCCTTCTCCTCCTTTTTCTCAACTGGAACCACTTCTTCCTCTATCAATCTCCATCCTCGAGTAACATGGTCAAACTCGAAGAGAGTTCCTTCAGTCTCGTTTTCATAGAGATACGTGCCCTTGATGGTCGAGTAGGTCACGTGTTCCGGTTTCCCGCCTGCGGGAGGTAACGGAGCAATCGCCGCGATTTCGGCGATATTCTTGTCTGACATGTGTGTTTTTGGTGAATCAGTCAAAATGAAATGAATTCATATTGGCGTACCTGTAATTAGGTTTAGATAGGAACAGAGGAGAGCGATATAGATGTCCATTAGTGAGGTCAATTATGGGTCAAAAAGAAGCGGAAAACTGTTGACATACTCTCCTCTGTTCAACCAGCAGAATGATCGCATTTTTATCCCAAAATCTCTTTTCAATCTTCCTCCATTGAGTAGTCATCTACCAGTTCATAGTGTAGATACTCTCAGCCTTAAAAGCATCCTTTTTTTTTATTCTTGTTTTTCATTCGAGTCAATCATAGTCACTACAAGTACCAGTCATCCACTTTTCCCACACATGTGTTTTTTTTTTTTGTTTTTTTTTTCTCATATTATTTCGTGCGGTACTTGTATCTCGTGTGTGGATTTTCGCCCAAACCTAACCCGCTTACTCAGCAGGAGTTTTAAGTTCGTCTGATGAAAGTGCTTTTCTTTCACCTCAAGACCCTCATCCCCAGTCTTTGATCACATCCGTTTTACGGTGAGTATGGCGCCGAATTTTGCGGCACGAAACCGCACACCAGTGCACATCCACGCTGGGCCGTTGATTCCGCTCGTTTCGGGCTCTTTGCGGCCTGGATCAGAATGAATGCCCGAGTGGGCTAGTGCAGCAGACAGAGGGGGAGTGGTGGGTAGAGGCGGAACTAAAAGAGATAAAAGCACCAGGTTTTCTCTGCCGTGTTTGTTCTTGCTGGCTCTATCGCTTCTATCACCACCCCCGTTCAATGTCCATTGCTGATGGGATTTATTTCATTACAATGCTCAACAAGTTTGGACTGTCTTTAGTGCGACCAAATTACATGAACCGTGTAATGTTTTGCCATCATACTGGGTTGGGAGTGGGTTGGAAGTGGGTTGGGAGAGTGTGTTTCTCTGGGGCTGTCCTTAAAGTCTTATGACCACGCTGTCGACTCCTCAAAGGCCACGAGGTCTCTCCTCACCAGAGAGCCACCTCCACGCATACACGCATACGCATGTTGCTGGGGCTTTGCAGACAGGACACACAGCTCAAATGGGACAGCTCAAATGGGACACAGAAAACACACAGAAAACACACACACCGAACACGTCAGTGGTTCTACACACCACACCCCTTGACAGATCTCAGATTCTACATCAGACTGTCCACCCTCTGCTTGATAAGCCTACTTGATCTCAGTCACAGATCCACCGTCACCTAATCACCGTCACCTCCCCAACTAACACAGATGTCCCCCACCTCTGAACAGATTGCATGGCTGTTTGTGTCGCAGTACTTCAAGCGACTGCACTCGGACCCCAGCGAGCTGCACCACTTTTACGACGTTGACGCCAAACTGCTCCATGGCAAGGAGCAGGACGACGCCGCGGCCGTGTCCGGCACAGAGAGCATCCAGGAGCGGATCAGCGAGCTGCACACCCAGGGCTGCAAGACGCTCATTTCGTCTCTGGACGCCATGGAGGGCCCCAACAAGTCCATTCTGATCCAGATCATTGGCCAGATGTCGCCCACCGACGACGGCGTGCCCCAAAAGTTTGTGCAGTCCGTGGTGCTCGAGAGCAAGAGCGGCACCAACTACTCCATCTACAGCGACGTGTTCCGTTTCCTCAAGGACGAGGACGAGGACGAGACCAAGGAGGATGTCAAGGAGGAGCCCAAGAAGGAGACTAAGGGGGAGGTCAAGGAGGAGCCCAAGAAGGAGGAGCCCAAGGCTGAGGTCAAGAAGGAGGAGCCTAAGAAGGAGGAGGTCAAGAAGGAGGTTGAGCCCAAGAAGACCGCTCCTACTGCTCCTGCCACCCCTACCCCTACTGCTCCTGCCGCTGCCGCTGCTCCTGCCGCCGCTCCTACTGCCCCTGAGCCCAAGGAGGAGCCCAAGAAGGAGACTGCTGCCCCCGCCGCCCCCGCCGCTGCTGCTGCTTCTCCTGCTGCCGCCTCTCCCGCTGCTGCTCCCGTTGCTCCTGCTGCTCCCGCTGAGCCTGCCAAGCCCACCGGCCCCATCTCCTGGGCTGCTCGAGCTGCTCGGTCCTCCGACAAGCCCGCTGCCCCCGCCGCTCCCGCCGCCGAGACTCCCTCTCCCGTGGCTGCCGCCGCCGTGCCCAAAAAGGAGCCCTCCAGCTCCCCCACCGTTGCCGCAGCAACCACATCCCCCGCTGCCGGCGCTGCCACTGGCCCCCGAAAGGGTCCCCCCGGCACCTACCACTCGGCATACATCAAGGGCGTGGACAACTCTGGCGACATGAGCGCCGTCAAGGCCGCCCTGAACAAGATTGGCAACGGCATTTCGCACTTTGAGGCTGCCAAGTCCAAGAACAGCGCCTTTTGCGACTTCAACGACGCCCAGACGCTGCGAAAGGCCCTGGAGATCCGGCAGCTCAAGGTTGGCGATCTGACCATCATCATTGACGAGCGAAAGCGGCGAAAGACCGGCCCCGGCTCTGGCTCTGCCAACGGCAGCGCCGGCTCTTCCAGCGGCGGCTCCGGCTCCTCCGGAAACAGAGACTCTAACAAGCGTCAGGGAACCAAGCGACGTTAGATAGATTGTAAATACGCGGCTCGGACGAGGTGCACTGCAATGTCCTTTGCCGGCGTCGTGAGGCCAGTCGTGTGATTGCGCGGCTGAGAGCCCTGGGGTACTGACCGTCAGGGTACAAGAAGGATGTGATCACGTTTCCCAGAGAAACGAGGTAATACAGTAAAAATGCACTGTTGGATAGGTGGTGTCGATTGTAGGTTGTAGAAATGGGTCCATGAGAGTAGCTGAGATGTGTAAAGGTGCTATTCTTTCCTGTATTTCTTGCACTTTCTATTTTCCAAGGTGATCTAGATTTCCCAAGTTTTTATTAAGTAATCCCTAACTATATAGTGGGCTTTTGTTAACAATTTAGTTTACTTTAGCTCCTATATGGATAACTCTAAACGCGATAAATTGAAACGCGTACTGGCACCTCCCCTCATGTCGTTTTCGTTCAACTACGAGAGTATCAGGAAATGGAACCGAGCTATCACGGCCGTGTCTCGGATCGGCGAGAATCTCACGTGGGAAGTCACCTCCGAGGGTCTCAATTTGTCCGTCATGAACGCCTCTGGACTCAGCCATATGACCATCAGTTTTCTGCCTGATTTCTTCAGCAAGTTTGACTGTGGCGAAAAGGTGGCGTTTCGAACGGCCAATAAGGGCATTTTCAACATTTCCAAACGTATGGAACAGGATGGAAGTGTTAAGGAGTGTCATGTGACTGTTTTGGAAGACCATACGGTTTCTGTCCAGTCGGAATGTGTCAATCATATCAAACGAACGTACTTTTTATCCTATGAATTGATCCGGTCTGTCCCCGTCATTCCAGACGGTCATTTCACATCTTCGTTTGCTCTTCATTCAAGGAGATTTCGAGAGTTTGTCGAACATCTCAAGGGAGAGCAGGTGGAAATCAGATGGGATCCCATGGATGAAGAAGCTGGTCAAGAAAATAGTCATCATGCTGTGGCCATGAAATCGGTCACGGCTCCTATCAAGAATACCAGAGGACGGGTGATTCGTCAGGCTGTCAATACCAGACTGAAGATTTCGGCTGGAATCTTTGACGATCTATCTCCTCATGGAGGACAGGTAGCTATGCCAATGATTGATCTGAGACACTTTCTCAATCTGTCTGAATCATTGCTGGGAACTATCTTGTGCCAGTTTGGAGATGAAAACACTCCTGCTCGATTTGAACTGGTAACAGAGTCGCTCAATGGTCCGAACGATATCGAATGTGTGCTTCATTTCATGAACATGACTTCTGCTGCGACTCTGGCTAGATCAAAGAGAAAAGTGGCAAAAAGACAAATGAGCCAGAGAGAAGAATCGGCCACTCCTGCGAAAATGAGAAGGTACAGCTCGGTCATGAGCTCAGCAGCGGAAACAGTGGACGATAATGTCGACGAGGATCAGATTTATTATGACGATACTGTGATAAACTACCCAGAGATGTCGAGGGTAGATACAACAGCAAGTACCGAGGAAATGGGAGCCACCACCAATGAAGAGATAGGAGCTACTACCAATGAAGAGGTGGATCCAGTGGAACAGGATTTGGAGGAACCGTCGTACGATAACCCGGAGGAAGAACCTCTGTTTCTCGACGACGATATGGACGAGCCGGAGGAGGAGCTCGTGTCGGAGATTGGACCCACGCAGACCACGAGAATCAGGGGAATTCTCGACTAGAGATTGGGGGTGTATTTATAGCATAGAGCATTTATTAATTAGCATTATGGACGTAGATGGTGTGTGATGTAGTGAGCAGAGGATGTACCGGTAGATGTACTCGTACTCGTACTCGTACTCGTGTTCTGACAGAAGTAATCTTGTTCTGGTAGAAGTGCTCGTGTTCTGGGAGAAGCGCTCGTGTCTCTATCTGTAGTACTCGTGTTCTGGTTGAACTACTCATGTTCTGTGAGAAGAGCTCTTGTCTTGGAAGAACTCGAGGCGGTACTCGCAGTACTCATTCTGGCAACGCTTTCGTTGCTCGTCTCGGCCCCATCAATCACGCAAAAAATGGAGAACAAGAGTATCTTTGTCCCTCTTGATGGCAAAGGGCTTTCTCCTTCGGGGCTGACCAGGCTTGGTCACGGTTCGTTTCCGCAGCTGGGCCTTTAGTTTGGGCAGCAGATCAACGAGCTTCGGAAAGCCCTGAAAGTCAGAGCGGTTGTGTTCCACAACCTCAATAGTTTCCTGGTTCCGAGATGAAGGAGCGGAAACAAAATCAAAATCGTGCTCCGGTCGGCCTCGGGTTCGGATCTCGGGCATCTGGTTGACATGTAGTTCGTCCAAGCAGCATGGCTCGAGTTGTTCAGTGGACTGAGGTGTGCCCCCAATCTGTTCCTGAAAGATGCTCTGGTAGTGTCCAGTGGAGGTAGAGGGAGTGTGGAGCCCTGAAGCAGAGTAGGTAGTGTTGGGACTGGAAGTGGAAGGGGCAGTCGAGGTGTTCTCCTGAACAGAGGAAGGAAAGGTCTCCTCGGTCTTCGCCTGGAAAAGGGTAGGAACTGTCTCCTCAGTTTTTCCCTGGAAAAGGAAAGGGTCTGCCTCCTCGGGGTGGGCTTGAACAAATGGAGCTGTCTCCTCAGTTTTCACCTGGTATGGGGAAGAATCAGACTCCGCGGGGTTCCCCAGGAAGAGGGAAGGGACCATCTCTTCAGTGTTCACCTGGAAGAGGGAAGGGACAGCCCCCTCTGTTTTAGAGACAGTGTGCGAGGCAGTCTCGGTGCTCGTGTCATCCTCCTCAGTCTTCACGACTGCCTCAGTCTTCACTCCAGCCTCAGTCTTCACTCCAGCCTCAGTCTTCACGGCTGCCTCCCCAGAGCTCCTCTTATCACGACGTCGACGCTCCCGGTTTCGCTCTCGGGCAGAAGGGCGAGGGCGACGTCTGACGGGGGTAGGGGGACGTCGACCATGATTGGGGACTCTGTAGTAGTGGTCGTTCAGGGGAGTTCTGACTGTCTGGCGGTGATCACTCAGAGGGGTGGAGGCCGTGTAGCCGTCATTCCGAGGAGTCTGGGCCGTGTAGCCATTGCCATGATCATCCAGAGGAGTATGAACAGTCTGGACGGTGGGATCCAGGTCTGCATTCCAGTTCTCGTCGGCCTGCCTGCTCCCTACAGTGCCATAGAACTCAATGGACCTGTCTAGGAGCTCTTCCATAGGAATTTGGACTTCACAGAAGGGGTTCATGTTGTAGGTAAAGGGCGTATCCGTAAAAGGGGTATCTGTTTGTGTTGTTCAGGTGGTATCTGTTGACTGGGTATCTGTCTGTGTGTGCCTTTCAGCGGGTATCGGCTGTCTGTGTCAGTAGGGTATCACCACATCACAACCACCACATCAACCACCTTCACCACCACCTTCACCACCTTACACACCACTGTCACACGTCGAGGCTGTATCTACAACCTCTCACTTCCACATGATACTGTGAGTTGGGGACCGTACGGAGCCCGCGGCATGGTATCTGTTTCCGTTGTGTGTGATGGGGAGTGACTGGATGAGTGTTAGTGTAGGAGTGTTGGTTTGGTATCTGAGGAGGCGTCTGGTATCGTTCTGGTATCATATGGGTATCACTTACAGCGAGTATCAGCTGTGTAAGAGTTGTAAGAAGAGTGTAAGAAGAGTTGTGTAAGAAGAAGAGTTGGTTGTCCTTAATCTGTATACCGTATATCCTAAATGCACAAACACAATACACTATACTATACACAATACTATACACTATACTATACACAATACTATACACTATACTATACACTATACTATACACTATACCTATACACTATACACTATACCCTACAGTACCTACATTCAGAGAACAGTCCCTCCTCAAGATACAAGTACTACAGCAACTGATTGAAGTCTACTACTGTTTTTTCATCATATCATCGTTTCTATATTTTCAAACTACCTCTGGGCCTTTTCGTTCTTTTCCTGAATCTTTGCCATTCTTGCAGCCTTGACCAGCGGCGCAAGAGTGCTCACATCGTCGGCGGTGAGCAGGAACTCGTGCTTCAACAACTCGGAAGCACTGGCTCGCTGATCAGCAGACACTTGCAGAGCCCATGCCAGAAACGCCTTGAAAATTGTACTGAGAGCATCGGGCTCCTTGAGCTGGGGAGTTCCGTTGGTGGCAATCAAATACAAGGCTCGAAGAGGCGACTCGTTGAGATACGGCGGCTCTCCTTCAATCATCTCGATGCTCATGATTCCCAGCGACCAGATATCCACCTTGGAGCCATACTCCTTTCGCGAAACCACCTCGGGAGCCATCCAGTAAGGCGTGCCGACCATGGTGGTTCGTTTGAGATTGCTTTCATTGATCTGGGCACAGAATCCGAAATCAGTGAGCTTGATCTCTCCTCTCATCGACAACAGCACGTTATCGGACTTGATATCTCGATGAATAACGCCCTTGGAATGCAGGTGTTGCAGACCCAGAAGCGTTTCTCGACACACAGCTCCAATCTGGCTCTCGGTCATCATGTTGTACGTGACCACATCCGTCAAAGAGCCTCCCTCCATGTACTCCATCACCACCCACAGGTCTCCTCCATGCAAGTACGAGTCGATAAAGTTGACAATGTTCTTGTGCTTGGAGTCCTTCATGACCAGAATCTCGTTGATGATGAGCTCCTTCTTGGGCTGGTGCTCCAGGTTCATCTGCTTGATGGCCACAGACAAGTTAGAGCCCACCTCATAGGCGGTGAAAACGCCTCCAGACGCTCCCTGGCCAATCTTGACCAGGTTTCGGTACAGCTTTGTGGGGTCGCCGGGCGTGCAAATCTGGTTGAGCCGGGCAACGACCTGCTGGTCCTTTTTGAGCCGCTGTTCCCGCTTTCGCTGGGACGCTGCAGCCGCCGCAGCAGGGTTGGAAAGCACCTGCTGGGTGGTCTGCGAGACTGGGCCGCCCACCTGGCCTCCAGTAGCCTTCTGGAGCTCCAGCAGCTGCTTTTGTTGGATAATCTGCTTCTGCTGGGGCGTGAGACTGGAGGGCGCGCCGGCATGCTGCTGCTGCGAGGGCTGCATCTGGCCGTGCTGCATCTGGGGCATGACCGAGGGCATGGCTCCTTGCTGGGCCTGCTGCTGCTGCTGTCGCTGCTGGCGCTGGACGGCCTGGGCATGTGCAGCTGCCAACTTTTGCTTCTGGGCGTGTCGCTCGGCCCGCTCCTGCTGCCGCTTGGCGTTGAAAGCCTCCAGCTGCGTCATCATCTTCTGCCGGTACTCCGAGTTGGGAGCATGGACAGAGGGAACGCCCAGTAGAGGAGCTGGGGGAGGTCGCGGAGGAGGCGACTTGGGGGCTGCCGAGGGAGGCTGAGAGGCGGCAGCTTCGGTGGTACCCTTCTTGGGGGACGTGGAAGGAGGCCGGGGAGCCTTTCTGGACGCTACAAAGTGCGTGAGCGGCTTCTCCTCGGGCGTGCCAGGCGCAGTTTCCTCCCGGAGGTTCTGCTTGGACTGGGACATGGCCAGGGGCGTGACTGGGGGGCCCTGGTTGGAAGTCTGAGACGAGGAGGACTCCCGAGTTCGATCACGTGAAGGAATAGCGGGAGTACCAGAGGCACCTGAAGCAGTGGCTCCAAGAGTGGCAGTAGACGACGAAGCAGAGCCACTGGTAGCTGCTCCTCCTACAGCTGGAGGAACTGGGGCCGACCGAGGCTTGGCAAAGTAATCACCGCCAGCTCCAACGCCGTTTCCTGCCGTGTTGGCGCTGCCGGTACTCACGTCGCCAGCCTCCTCGAGATCCACACTCAGCGGGTTGCCGAGATTGAGAGCTCCAAGGGTAGGAGTGGTAGCTCCAGGCGAAGCAATGGGCGAGAAGCCATTCTGGGCATTGTAAGGCGTGGTAGCGACTCCCGAGTTTTGGTTTGCTCCTCCAAACTTTTGCCATACTCCGTCATCCTTCTGGTCCGTGTAAAAGGCCATAATATCCATGACGGCCTGAGGATGCTGTTCAGCCTCGACCTTGGAGATGCCAGACTCGGACAGCAACTTCTGCCACGGTTTAGGCAGTCCTGTGAACTCGCCAGTGTCGAAATTGAAGCCCACGTGGGTCACATGTTTGGCATCGTAAGGACCCGAAATCTTTGGCGTGGAAGGAGCACTGGTTTCGGACTCTGATCTTCTCACGGTCGTGTTCTTTCGGCTGAGCGTGCCCATGGACGAAACGAGGTTGGAGAAGACCCCCTTCATGCCGCCACGCGAGGAAATCGACTTGGACCGCTTGTCACGGGTCTGAATCGGCGCCTGGGGCTCTGTAGTTCGTCCTAGAGCGGCGTTGGCCTCCTCAATCTGTTTCCGCATAGGAGCTGCAGAAGTGGACACGATTCGGCGCGAGTTTTTCGATGGAGCGTGGGGAGTCGTGGTGGAGAAGGACCGGTGCACTGAAGCAGCCGAGGGACCTCCTCCAGGCGACATGGGTCCGGCAGAAGGCGACATGGGTCCAGAAGGAGCTCCAGGAGACATGGGTCCAGAGGGAGCTCCAGGGGTAGAAGCTCCAGGGGTCACCCCTCCAGCGCCCGGCCTCTCTCCAGCTCCATAACCATACTGAGGCACGTACTGCTGCTGCCGATCCAGCGTAGCAGCTCTCTTACGGCCGTCGTGGCCCAGCTGGGACTGGGTCTGGATGGGAGGCGCCGTCTGGGGCGTGTACTGCTCGAACGGGCCCGTCTGCATCTGGGGAGTGATGGGGGGCATGGCCGGAGCAGGAGGCTGGGTAGAAGGGGCCGGAGGCGGTCTCTTTTGAGCCACATCTACTCCTCCCATGGACGAGACCGAAGCTCGCTGGGACGCCGAGGACTGGTTCCACGACTGGCCAAAGGACGACGACGACGACGTGGACGACGAGCGGCTCTTTTCGTCTTCTCTGCTCTTTTCGTCCGAGCCCTGGGGGTCCGACTCGCTGGTCATATGTTCATCGAGTCGAAGAAGCGACTGTTGCCGTTTAGGGAAAACGGGAGAAGCCGACACGTCACGTGAGGAGTCACGTGGAGAGTCCGACGACGAGAAAGAGTTGTGCTGCTGCTGCTGCTGCTGCTGCTTGGGCTCGGAGCTGACCACCTGGTGGGAAGTCTGTTCGGCCGGATCGATGATTGTGGTTTCGAATTCAATGGGCGCGTCTGAGTTAGGAAAAATGAACAGCGGGAGTTTTTTGCCGGCCACCGTGGACACGGGTTGGCGGTAGTGGTGGTGGTAAGCGTTGAAGGGCATGCCGATATGGTAGTGTAGGGATGAGCTTCTGGTAAAGACATAGTGAGAGGAAGAAGGAGGAAGGAAGACTGGGGTCAAGTCATGCAAAGTACTACCGTCACGTGAAGAATATCGTCACGTGACAGATGACACCATTATCCATGCCTCATAGCCTCATTCTGTTCCTGCTTCTCTTCTCCTTTAGGACTAGTCAATGCAATGCAGCCTCAAGGGGCATCCTCAAGGGGCATGTACCTCAAGCCTCACCAGAGCAGTAAAGGGAATGGGGCAGGAGTTGAGAGCAATAAGAGAAGTGACTAGTCAGGGAGACAGTGTAGACAAGAGGGACCATGTAGATGGCTACAATGTCTTGTATCAATGTCAGAAGCAGTAGAGCAGTAGAGTAGAATGATACTAATGACTCCAATTAGACAGCTCCAAGACGGATATCAAAAGTAGCCTCAACTGAAGTACTGGCAGTAGGCACTGTAGTACCGTAGTCAGCTTCAAGAACAGAGGTTTCTGATATCCTACCTGTCAATCTGACCAGATGGCGGTTATCACTGCTTCCAAACTTGTCATAACCTCATAAAGAACACTCCGATCAAGGCACTCCAACAGAACCACTCTAGTCAATGCACTCCAACAGAAGTAAGCTGAGTACATCAATCAGAAGCTGATCAATGTTCCAAGCAGAACCACTCCAATCAAAGCACTTCACATGTCTGATCAGAGCACTCCAGTCAAAGCACTTAGAACACTCAGTCAAGGCACTTGGAACACTCAGTCAAAGCACTCCAATAGGGCACTCTTCTCATCTGACGACCACGACTACTTTGGTCAATACATAACACGACGTATCAATCAAAACAGTCCCAATGCGGTCATCCAACAGTCAGCAGAGTACTAATTGGAGCAGCCCATTCGAGCAGTCAGTATTAGCCAGACTACAAGAGCCAAACAGGATACTGTCCAGCCACTTAAGGAGCCTCTGGAAGTGCTTCAACAGAGCTTCTAAGAGAGCTTGAAGAGAGCTTCTGAAGTGTTGCAATTGGAGGTCCTGGTCATGCTTAATCAGAGCAGATTCTGACTATGCCTTCATTCACTCCCAACCACCTATTTCCACCACCACCTTATCCACCCCCAGCCAACCACTCTCAGCTCCAGAAGAACAACGAGATACCCCAATGTTCTTCTGAAACCGAAAGTGACCAAGCTGGAGGATGCCAACCAAAAGGTCTAAACCAACCAACAAAACCTGTTGATTCAACCTCAGCCCAAGCTCCGATTTCGGTCTTGAAGCTCTACTACCAACCTCAGCCCTCAAGCTTCGCTTTCGAGCTAAGGCTCCACTTCTTGGCCTGGCCGCCACCTTCAAGCTCCGCTTTCAGGTGTCGGTTCTACTCACCCAACTTCTTATCCTCCTCTCTCTCCTCCCCTTTTGGAAGAGAAAACGACTCAATCGATGTCTGGGAAATCTTTGACTTGTGCAGTTTGCGCGACGCCGACTTGTTTGGCGAGGTGCCGGTTTGAGAGTGCGATCTGTAGTGCCCGGTAACGTCTGGTTTACTGGGGGAGCGGTCGGAGAAGGAGAAGCGGGACACCCTGGAAGGAGCGGGAGCGTCAGCGAGCGCTCCTGGAGGGTCAGAAGGGGCATCACCAAGAGCAGAAGCGTTAACGACTGCTCCACCCTCTCCACCCTCTCCACCATGGGCAGAAGAAGAAGCGTCAGCCCCTCCATCCCCCCCATACTCTCCATCTCCACCCTCCAAAGTTCCATAAGAATGTGGGCCTCTCTCTCCCTCCACTGCCCCCACCTCACGTGACAAATCACGTGTATCATACGCTCCTCCTTCCACGTCAGAATCGTGCGTGGCAGGCGAGTAATGGCCGTACTTGTGAGCAGAACTCACGTGACTGCTGTGGCTGGTATTACCAATGTCACGTGACTGCCTCTCTCTCTCGACGCTGGCGCTCTTTGTGTATTCCTCCGAGTCAATGTCTGGGAATGCTCCTGGGATGGGAGATTCATGACTGGTAGGGTGAGCGTTGTGACTGGAGTGGTTAGAAGACACGTGACCGGTGTGGTTCGTCACGTGACCGGCGTACACGTCACCCCCATGACTCACGTGACTAACGTCACGTTCCTCATCGTCATCATCATCAAACATCCTCACCTCATCATCATAATTAAAACCCGACCTGGGAATTCCAGCAAACCCAAGCCCGACGCCTTCAGTCTGGGTCACGTGACCTCCATTCTCTCCATTCCGCTCCTCCGCCTCCGCAAACGAATCTGCGGCCGGTGTCCCCACTCCTGGCGTCATCCGGCCATAGTCAGAGTACATGGACGACGGCGACGTGGGCGAGGCGACATCAGCATGGAGGGTTGGGGTGGCAGTGGCGGAGGTAGAAGAGTAAGGATGAGATGTGGAGGAAGAAGAAGGGTAGGAGGGGGTCGACCCGGTATAAGTACTTGTGTCTGTACCTCCTTCTGTACCTCCTCCAAGGTTTGATGACACGGGTAATGTCATGTTGACTCCACTATGTCCACTCTGTCCCCCCTCAAAAGAATGGTACTGGGCCACGTGGATATCGGGGTGGGTCTCGGCTTCGGACGACGAGCGAGACCGGCCGTTGGCGGTATTGAACGACGACGGCGAGTCCATCGGGTAGGCTAGACTTCAAGAGTTGTGGTGGTGTGTTGAAGTGTGGTGTGTTGAAGTGGTGTTGGTGGTGAAGTGTAGAAGTACGATACTGTAAGTGGTCGAAAACGGTCGTTTTTCGTTGTTTTTTCGCTGTTTTTTTTCGTAATGTCGTCGTACGGGCGTTTCTGATCACGTGACTTGTTCTCTTCACGTGACTGCGGCGTTTTCGGCTCGTCTTTTCGGTCCTCTTCAAACACGTCTCCAACTCGTGTATTCTGTAGCCAACTAAGAGGTATCAGTCTGTTTTTTCGTAAACTTTGTCAGCGGAGGAGAATATTTGAGAGCCAAATAATCACGTGACAGACTAATGAAAAGTGGCAAAATACTCACCTCGGCTTACTGAGTAAAACGCACTTTTCAGAATTAAAATCGGACCATTTTCCACATTCTACTATTCTTCCCTTACATACAATAACTACGTCGTAACCTGTCCCAATACACAACCTATAACTGAAGATAGTATAGCCAAAGTAGGACACAACTATAGCTACAACTACAACAGTACGACTAGAAGTGTGACTAAGCACTGTACTACAACAATCAATGCTTCTACCAGTATGTACGAGTACATACCAGGTGGTTTGTTTGTTTTCTTTTTTTTTTTTTTTTTTTTTTTTTTTTTTTTTTTTTTTTTTTTTTTTTTTTTTTTTTTTTTTTTTTTTTTTTTTTTTTTTTTTTTTTTTTTTTTTTTTTTTTTTTTTTTTTTTTTTTTTTTTTTTTTTTTTTTTTTTTTTTTTTTTTTTTTTTTTTTTTTTTTTTTTTTTTTTTTTTTTTTTTTTTTTTTTTTTTTTTTTTTTTTTTTTTTTTTTTTTTTTTTTTTTTTTTTTTTTTTTTTTTTTTTTTTTTTTTTTTTTTTTTTTTTTTTTTTTTTTTTTTTTTTTTTTTTTTTTTTTTTTTTTTTTTTTTTTTTTTTTTTTTTTTTTTTTTTTTTTTTTTTTTTTTTTTTTTTTTTTTTTTTTTTTTTTTTTTTTTTTTTTTTTTTTTTTTTTTTTTTTTTTTTTTTTTTTTTTTTTTTTTTTTTTTTTTTTTTTTTTTTTTTTTTTTTTTTTTTTTTTTTTTTTTTTTTTTTTTTTTTTTTTTTTTTTTTTTTTTTTTTTTTTTTTTTTTTTTTTTTTTTTTTTTTTTTTTTTTTTTTTTTTTTTTTTTTTTTTTTTTTTTTTTTTTTTTTTTTTTTTTTTTTTTTTTTTTTTTTTTTTTTTTTTTTTTTTTTTTTTTTTTTTGTCTGTTTTTTTTTTTGATATTTTTTTGTCGACCCCCCTTCTTCCTCAGGGGAAACCCGAAACAAGTGTACAGCAGAGCGTTTTATTGTCGTCCATTGTTCGCTGCGGGAAGACGGCTCTCCTGAACTGCTGCATTGACACGTGCAAACTTAGGAGAGGGGGCAACGACACCGGTGGAATTTTGGGAAATCAGGGAAAATCACAGTAAATCAGGTTAGGGGTCTTCTATTTCTCCTGATTTTTCCATATTTTTATAAATTCTTTTCCGGCCACCATTTTCTTCCTCACTTTTTCTTCCACTCCAACTCTAAAACCTCACGCCGAAAAAGGACTGGTTAGATAATATAGGACCCACTGGGCTGTACAAAGTGTGGTGGAGAATGGCCCTGACCCTGGAATAAATCACCTGACCCTGCCCTAACCCTACCGGAGCTGCCCTAACCCTGGCCGTAGCTACCCTAACCCTGACCTATACCCCCTACCCAGCCAGAGCTGCCCCGGCCCTGATTATACCCTTACCCAGCCAGAGCTGCCCCAGCCCTGATCATACCCCTACCCAGCCCTACCCTACTCCACCTACCCTAACCCTACTTTCCCAACTTATTAATACGAGCAAAAGAAATGCCAATTTAATCTGAAAGTCACGTGACAGACCACATTATACGAAATGGCCCAATTTCCACAAATATCGGCTTTCCTCAATTTTAGCCAATTTTAGTCGAATTATTTGACCACTTATTTCGTCTAGTTTAGTCCATTTATTTCCTCTCTACCCTAACCCTACGGTTAGGGTTATTTCCCTCCCTCCCATTGGCCGATACCATATCATCCCAAGATATCCTCCCAGCCAATCAAAACGCAGATCCACTTATCTACAGAGATAAGGCAAAGGAAGCAGGATAGATATAAAGAAGACGAGGGATGTGCATGGATAAGAAGAGTATTGATGTCAGATACCAGATGTCAGAGTGAGTGAGAAGGAGTGAGAGCTGGAGTTTTGGAGATTTGGTGATTGTGGTGGAGTGGTGGAGTGGTGGTGAGCGCTTATGTCAGCTTGGCTTGGGTTGCTTATTCAGCTTGATTATGTCAGCTGGCTTATGTCAGCGATTATGCAATCGCTTACTTAATCACTTACTTAATCAGCTTATGTCATCGCTTATGTAACCCACCGGTTATGTAATCATGCACTGTCCGATTATGTCATCGTGCACTGTCTGATTATGTCATCATGCCTACTGATTACATCATCCGCCACATTTCTATTGTGGTTGCCACATCACGTTTGTCACCACACTTCATGTTGTGGCCACCACATCGCCAATGTCACCTTGTTGTGTCGCCTTGTGTCACCTTGACACCCTTGCTCCCCCACCTTCCTCTAGCTGCAATCGATCCGAAGGGTTACCCTCTCTTTGTGCATTTTAGTACATGAATCGGCTCGTGGCTAAAACCTTAATGGGACATTTTTTACATGCGTTTTTAGCGTGGCCCGAGTCCCAACATACCCTAACCTGCACCTAACCCTATACCCTAGCCTATACCCTAGCCCTGATACCGCATATGTATTCCCAACCCCAACCCTAATACCCAAACCGCGCGTCTACCCTAAACTTTTCCCAACTCAATCCCAAACAGAGTTCTGGGGCAATGTGGAGAGCGCATTGCGTCACCCCCACAATTGCCCTCAAAGTGAGGTACATATGTGTCCACATCCCAACCTCATACTCAACCTCATACTCTTACACAAACGCATTTACACAAACACCTCATTACACAAAAATGGTTCTAACTGGCCGAGGAGGATACGGAAACCACGTTTCCAAGAAACAGCAGTCTCTGTCGCCCAAGACTAGCCCTGTTTCTCCCCAGCTTCATCCCCAGCAATCTTGTGCTGCTGACAGTGACTCTGTGCCTAGCACTTTGGCTCCTGTTTTGTCCTTCACTTCTCCTACTCAGCGGTTCACTACCGGTCGAGGAGGGTACGGAAACCGACGTCCCATCAGCCAGATGATGCCCGATACTCCGGAAGAGTACCTGGAGGAGTGTTATACTGCTTATGAGTATGTTCCTCCGGTGTATTCTGTTGGTCGTGGAGGTCTGGGAAACAAGGTGACCAACGTTAAGAAGGAGGACAAGAAGGAGGAGGGAAACAAGTTGACACGAATGTTTTCCAACGCGTCTGGCTCGTCGACAAAGTCGAGAAACTCGTTGCATGCTGTTAGATCTGAGCCGGGCAGAATGTGGCAGAAGTTGAAGACTACGATGACTAACTAAGCGAGCCACGAGCCAACGAGCGCAGCGAGTTGGTGAGGCGAGCGTTGTTCTTTTAAACCGGCGAACAGCGAGCATCATTCCCTTACACCGTCCCTCCCTAAAACATCATGGTCATCTTTGACCCACACATCATGTGGCATCAGCCACCTCATCATATCATGGTCACTCTGACCCACTATCATGGTCATCTTTGACCCACTATTACACTATCATCATGGTCCGGCCTACTTGGTCTGACCTCGTGTCAAAAGCTCCGGCACTATTTATTCCACTAACGGGTTTTTACCCCAGTGATTGTTCACTAATATCATTTATTCAGACTAAGACGACTGTAGACGACTGTAGACGACTGTAGACGAAGTAAACGACTGTAGATGTGTTTCTGTATTTTTCCGTATTTTCTGTAATTTCTACGATTTTTTCTATTTTTTTGTATTTCATTTTTTATTCGTTTCCTGTGGTCCCCCCTTCTCCCTCCTCACGATGTCCCAAGGAGGTGCGCTATTAATGACTCACTTTAGATCGGCGCATAAACTTTTTTTGAGAAAATAACTTGTGCTTTTTTTTACTTCCATTCTTGTTCCAGAAGCACCAGCGAGGTACCATATGAACATATGAAGCATTACGTCATAGTGGGTCGTAGAGCGCATGTTGATTAGTCAGCGTGCCAGCATACCATACAGTACCATACAGTATTACTCATCAACAAAACGACACGTTCTACTCTTCTTACTGTCTACACTGTTTACACTGTTTACACTTACTCTAGTCTCAGACATTTCACGCTAGTGACCCGGTTACCCGATAGACTTATGACAGCCGCACGAGTCGAAATTGTCTGAAAACCGAGTGGGTCGATGATCTGAGACGGTCACCTGACGAATACCGGCTTTTCCTGAATTATTCCGATTTTCCTGATTTTCCCGGTTTTCCCTGATTTTCCCTGATTTTCCCTGATTTTGTCCGGTTTTTTCCCGGTTTTTTAGGAAAAATTCTTTATCTAAAAAAATACCATCTCCCAGGTCTAGACCGAAACTTTGCCAAGTGCCCACGAGGGCAGCTGAGCCAAGACAAATTAAAAGTGAATACAAAAAAAAAAAAAAAAAAAAAAAAAAAAAAAAAAAAAAAAAAAAAAAAAAAAAAAAAAAAAAAAAAAAAAAAAAAAAAAAAAAAAAAAAAAAAAAAAAAAAAAAAAAAAAAAAAAAAAAAAAAAAAAAAAAAAAAAAAAAAAAAAAAAAAAAAAAAAAAAAAAAAAAAAAAAAAAAAAAAAAAAAAAAAAAAAAAAAAAAAAAAAAAAAAAAAAAAAAAAAAAAAAAAAAAAAAAAAAAAAAAAAAAAAAAAAAAAAAAAAAAAAAAAAAAAAAAAAAAAAAAAAAAAAAAAAAAAAAAAAAAAAAAAAAAAAAAAAAAAAAAAAAAAAAAAAAAAAAAAAAAAAAAAAAAAAAAAAAAAAAAAAAAAAAAAAAAAAAAAAAAAAAAAAAAAAAAAAAAAAAAAAAAAAAAAAAAAAAAAAAAAAAAAAAAAAAAAAAAAAAAAAAAAAAAAAAAAAAAAAAAAAAAAAAAAAAAAAAAAAAAAAAAAAAAAAAAAAAAAAAAAAAAAAAAAAAAAAAAAAAAAAAAAAAAAAAAAAAAAAAAAAAAAAAAAAAAAAAAAAAAAAAAAAAAAAAAAAAAAAAAAAAAAAAAAAAAAAAAAAAAAAAAAAAAAAAAAAAAAAAAAAAAAAAAAAAAAAAAAAAAAAAAAAAAAAAAAAAAAAAAAAAAAAAAAAAAAAAAAAAAAAAACTTGTAAAAAATGACTTGTAAATATACAGGGCAAAAAAAGGGCAAAAAGAAAAAGAAAACTCTTAGTTTTCACGCTGAATCACCTCCCCGTATGCTCTGCTACCCCTGGTTTTAACCGTTTTATTTTCCTCATTTTTCTCCATTTTCTGTCGATTATCTCCGTTATTTCCGTTTATCCATCTCTTCATCTGGTTACATCTGCACCATCTAAATTCGGTAAGGCAAGCTCAACCTTGTTTTGCCTCGGCTGATGCAAATGTAAGAAAATGTTTGCCCACCGCAACCTGCACGAAAAAGAGGGCAACAGAGAAGACAAGAAACAAGAAAGACACGGTTTTTTTGAGCTCGGACCGTGACCGGCGAAAATGGAGACAATAGAGACAGATCGAGCAAGCAAGGGAGATCGAGTGTAGACATTTGCCTGGGGAAGGAAAAGGGGAAACAACGAGAAAACCAGCAATAAAAAAAAACTGGAAAAAAAAAAAAAAAAAAAAAAAAAAAAA
>ULGT01000014.1:113126-127718 GCA_900519025.1 Yarrowia porcina | reverse complement strand
AAAAAAAAAAAAAAAAAAAAAAAAAAAAACATCACAAGACCCACACACACACACACACACATTGCTCTACATACACTGCCCGTTGTACACACTACAGTACGATACTCTTTGTGTCGTACGGTGCTACTCTTTGTCACTGTACCACGCTATAAACGACCTCTGGTCCGATTCCATTTCCCCGCGTATTTTCCACTCTTTGTCTGCCCAAAAGAAAAAGACCCTCTCAACGGTTTCATCCCCACATTTGAACTTAAAGGTTGAGAGGGACAATGGCAGAAGGAAAATGAGAAAATATGGTGAAAGAAATGGTACAAGGAAAAGAAGAGCACTGGCGACATCCCCGAGCTCTGCTGATCATGTCAGTGCTTTCAAAAATTAATTTGGATGTTTTTTGGCCATCTTTTTTTTTTTCTTTGAACATGTGTTTTTCCTTCCCTCAATGCCTCCAATACAGTCACTCAAACAACACACTGTAGCTCCCTCAAAACCACTGTATTTTTATTTATTGAAACACCACCACACTCCCTGGACTCGCCCGATTCAATCAACCCACCTCTCACCCCATTATCTCCCTTATCAGCGCCGTTATCCCCCTTTTAGTGCGTCCCCTGCGTATCCCACATGGTAGATTATAACGGTAACTCAGTTTCTTAGTTGTCTACAGACACTCTACAACACACACTCTACTCGCGTACTCGTCATATACAATCGTTAGCATTTTCTACTTTACTTATCCTCCAGTCACGCCAGGTCATTAGAATACACGTCTAGAACGTTTTACATTTCTTGAAACAACACTTCCTCTGCTCGCTTACAAGCCCGCTTAAAAGCCCTCCTCCTCGCCTCGCTTGGTCTCCTCAACCATGTCGGCGTCGGGAATGGAGCCGCAAATGGTCTCGGTCATGATACCAGTGACCAGGTAAGGGTCAATGTTGGAGGCGGGTCGTCGGTCCTCAAAGTAGCCGTAGCCCTCCTTGGCAACGGATCGGGGGATTCGGATGGAGCAGCCTCGGTTGGCAACACCGGAAGAGAAGGAGCCAATGGAACCAGTCTCGTGTCGGCCAGTGAGTCGGAGGTCGTTGTCCTCTCCGTAGACGGCAATGTGCTCCTTGTGTCGGGCAGCAAGCTTCTCAATGGCAGCCTCAATGTGCTTCATTCCTCCGGGCTCTCGCATGGACTTGGTGGACACGTTGGTGTGGCAGCCAGCTCCGTTCCAGTCTCCCTGCAGAGGCTTGGGGTGGAAGGAAATCTTGATGCCAAACTCCTCGGCAACTCGGTGGAGCAGGTATCGGGACATCCACAGCTCATCGGCCATGGAGATTCCCTCGCAGGGACCAACCTGGTACTCCCACTGGGAAGGCATGACCTCGGCGTTGATACCGGAGATGTTGATGCCAGAGTAGAGACAGGCTCGGTAGTGGGCCTCGACAACGTCTCGGGCAAAGACCTTGCCGGTACCAACACCACAGTAGTAAGGACCCTGGGGGGCGGGGAAGCCTCCCTTGGGCCATCCAACGGGGTTGTCGCTCTCGTCGAACATGGTGTACTCCTGCTCGATTCCAAACCAGATGACCTCGTTCTCGTGGGCGCTCATGAGCTTGGCGCACTCGTGTCGGTGGTTGAACTTGTTGGGGGTTCCGTCGTTGTTCCAGCACTCGGCGAGAACAATGATGTTGTCGCCTCGTCGGAAAGGATCGGGGTAGATGGCGGCGGGTCGGAGGTAGATATCCGAGTCGTGGCCGGGAGCCTGCTCTGTGGACGAACCATCAAAGTTCCACTCGGGGAGGTCTTCGATGGAGGTGGGCTTCTTGTCTAGGGTCTTGCACTTGGATCGGATGTTGAAGTGGGCATCAATCCAGATGTACTCGGCCAGGACAGCGCCGTGCTGGGGGAGGTCCAGGTATTTTTGCAACTGGGTTAGTAAGTCACAAGACGAAGGAACAGTCACGAGACTGAAGTCACGAAGTGACTGAGGTCGAAGGGCTGTTTGAGTCGCAGGGACTTCATAGGCTGTCACACAGACACGAAGTGGCTGTGAACCACAACCATCATAGTCAACCATCACACTGTACAGCGAATAGCAGCACTCAGTGCATCGGCGGCTACTGCACAGTCGATAGCCAGTGGTTACTCAGAGCGCGCGGCTACTGCACCGGCTATCGCCAGTGAGTAGCCGTCGGCTCCTCCTTCTGGTTGAGGCCACTGCATATTTACCCGCCGTGACATTGCGTATGTGGTGCACTCTGAGTATTACTCGGGTGCTCGACAGATGCACAAAGTCACAAAGTGGTCGTTGTACAAATCGGGTTGTGTACAGACAAAGCGGGTAGTGTACCACTGTACAGCCCAGCCTTGTGACCATTCTGGTCTGTGTAATCTGGGTCACAAAAGTCGTGTCACACACAGACCAAAGGACACAAACCAATCACCAAAAGTCGCCATCCTGCCACCCACCATCCATCGATACTCACGTTGGAAGCTTTCGAAATGTTAATGTTGTCGGTCATCGTAATGCAAATAAATAGAACAGAGGTCTGTTGTAGTGTTGGATCAAGCGATACCGAGATGCTAGGGCCTCCCACGATATATATATAACGTCAGCCAAATTGGGAAGTGCTAAAATACGCAAAGTGATGCCAAAGCTAAAGGTTGATAATTTTCATGCCCAACTTAATGTGGAGAGGGAAAGCTCCAGAACTTTCGATATAGGGGGGCTATGGCGACGGGAGAAAGCGCAAAATACTCGTCGTGACAGTCATAAATTATTCACCGCGAAATTTATGTCCAGAGAGCTCTACTTAGCCAGTAATGTGATTGTCCCAACAAGTGAAAATAGACTTGCACACTACAAAGTAAAATACATGCTACAGAGTTTCTAATTTGGGCGCAACAAAGACATCTTATCGGCCAATGAAGTGTCGACAGAAGGATGTAAGATAATGTAACGGTTGAGGAGGGGAGGACAGCACCATAGCTCGCTAAATAATGGTCGTAGAAGGAAAACAATTGTACCATTGTGGTCGCCGGAATCAGGAGATTTTTGTCGTTATTTTTTTCTATTTTTGTGTGAAATTCCCCTTCCCACCTCTGGACCCCGTCACACGATAACTACAACCTTTAGCTGTCACGTTCCGCAGTCGGATATGATTTAGATAAGCGTACGGCCAATGAAGTGATGGAGGAAAGAAAAAAACGAGAACAAAAAAAAAACAGAAAAAAACCAGAAATGTTGACAGCACAGCTGGTGACCTGGTATTGACGTCCTCTAGCCTTACTAACGGGTTTTCTCGGTCTGCTGTCTGCCATTTCCCCACTGATAACATTGTGCAAAGACCAATGGCAACGGGTCTATTAGCCGCTACAGTATGGGGTATCTGCACGAGCTAACTTAACACTGTCGCGGGTCAAAACGGACCTTCCGGGTGGACGGTAATGGGGAGGAGACAGCAGCACAAGACGACAGAACAAGACAGAACATGAACAAAAAACATGAACAAAAAACATGTGAACAATCACAAGTAACACAGACAGGACAACTGACACAACTAACACAAACGGAAGCACAAAACTTCTCTTGTTCAATGCTCTTAGTTTGGTAGTGTTCTTGTCTTACGTCCTTCTTGACACCTCCATGTCTCTATGACTCTATGACTCTACCTCGGTATCAAACTTTTGTCACGTCGAGTGAGTCACGAACTTGAGGCGTGGCATCGCATCTGTGTTTGCGTCTGTGTCTGTGTAACCACATCTCCTGTCGCCCTCGGTTTGTTTCTTTTTCTTCTCTGACTCTTGTTGCTTCCCTCCTCCGTCGGCACATTCACATGTCTTCTTCCTCGGTGCGTTATCGCCAAAAACACAAAAAGAAACCGTGTGGGGTAAGACTAGGGTGAAGGGGTTGGTGGTGGCTGATGGATGAACGGCAAGGACTGGATGGACGGACGGAAAGTGGTCAATAGGAGGACAGGCGGTTTTTCGGATTTTTTGCCGATTTTAAAAGTCCGCTTTTTTGTCGAAAAACGGCTCCCCAAGCAGTTTGGTCTGTTCCACGTCGTCGCCCTCTTCGCCCTCTCCTCCTATCAGCTCACTAGCAGTCATAAACTCGGACGATGTTCATTCGTCGAGTCTATCAAGTATGGTTCATTATCAGTGAAACAGAGTACGAGCAAGTCATACGAGTGCCAACAGGAGGGTGCTGGATAATGGTCTGGTGGCTCTCGTGACTGGCCATGTAAATTACCACTTTCCACCACTTTCCACCGCTAATTTACACTCTTATCAGTGGATATTAGCCTTGTCACGGGTTAACTCATTTCCAAGATAAAATGAAAACTACTAACCCTAGAGGAGTGAGGAGTTGACCAAGGGTAAGATTCACGTCTGAACAACACTCTGTCGAGTTTTGAAGTCTTTACGATGTTTTTTCGTCGAGTTCTGTTCTTATCAGTGGATACAGCATACGGGACATACCTCTACAGGTACATCATGTATGGGTACTCCCTCCATCATGATATCGTCTACTCAATGATGCACCCCTCTATGAGCACAGGAGACCCCCACTCTCTCCCCTTAGCTCCCGTTGGACTAGCTCACGTATTCGTATCAGCTTGTCTCATCTTCTAGTTTGATGCAGCCCTTATCTCTGTCGTATCTTAGCGGAGATAACAAGATACGAGACTGTCACTGTGGCGCGTTAGGAGCAAACACTGTACGCGTCACAGTGGCGTGTATTGTTGGTGTACCAGTACTAACGATACTTGTTGCCTACCGGTACTCTACAGTCTCTTATCTACATACATTATCGGAGCATAAAGAAGACTCAAAACAGACAAGAAAGAAGTTATGGAACGGTGTGGACTTGATGGTAGTACGTGTTTGGGGTTGCTGAATCTGACTGTAAAGTCCATTTTACTCCATTCCTTTTATTGGTCGAGTTCTACTCTTATCAGTTGGAGGAGGTAGGTGGAAGAGGAGACCCGTCTATCAAGGTGAGTATTGGCCCTGGAGGAGATTGGAGTTGATATCTACCATCTAAACGACGTGTTCTTTCTTACTATCAACTTTTTGACCTTTCTTCTTCTTCTCTCTGTCTTTTTCTCTCACTTCTTTCTTAGCCTTAGTTTATCGTGCATTATCAGTATCTTGTCCATATCAGGTAATACCATAGAACAGTTGGAGAAGCGAGAAGAAGATGTGATATGAATGTGGCTCCTCACTACTCTATGCTTCTTTTCTTTGTCTTTTACAACTTCCTTTTCTATACATTTTTTTTCTCCTATAACTTCCCTTTACAGTGTCCTTATAGACTGTCAAGTTGAGCAGTGTTAAAAATGAACTTTTTGGGTGTAGTGTTAAAAACCAACACTGTCTATCGTCTAAGATCGTCACCACTCTAAACATAGACCAGTGTTCATAGCCCCCATAACACCCCAAATAACGCTCCAATTTCAATTCCAAGTCCACAGAAAGACTCCTTGCCTCGAGGAGATTATATCTATGTATTTTTTTCCGACAATATTTTTTTTTCTCGTTTTTCTCAATTTCCATGAACTCCCCCCAACATGGACTCCCCCCTTTCTTCTCAATGTCCAAAATGTAACCCACCACTCCTCGAGAAGTTCAAGCTTCAAGCACCGTTGTGGCTGAGACAAAAAATGGGGTAAACCAAAGAAAATATAGAAAATGCGATTATTGCTACTTTTACGATTGAAGCAGATGCTCCAGGTGATGTAGACGGTCACTTCAGTGGTCTCCTTTTTTTTCTCTTTTTTTTCCATTTTTTTCCATTTTTTTAGCACCGATTTCGCTTTGTCTTTTTCCCTTCCCCTTTAGAATTTGCTCACATTCCATTTCTTGCTACTGTACATATACGCCGATTCATATCGTCAGGGATACAGAAAATATGTACCGGCGATGGTGCATGTATTCAGGGGCAGACGGGAACGATTTTGCCGTGTTGTTTTATTTTTTCTGGAATATCTGATTTTTATTTATTTTTTCTGAATTTCCAGCATTTAATTATTTAATTATTTACTTCTTAATCATTTCCATAACCCCTCAGAATCTCAAAATCTAATCCTGAGACAGAACTTGTCTCGATCTGTCAGGCAGCCAACGTTGCTAATGTGGTGACCACAGAGGCAGTGTTGCCCCAACGACATTGTCTTTGTTGTGGCCACGACGGAGTGTTTGTGGTGGTCACGTGACAGCAACATACCATGTTACATGCCCACCACACCAGCAATGTGGTTACTACACCAACAATGTCGTTATTACATTGATTATGTGGTCACGACATTAGCTCTGTTGTGTCACGTGATTTGCCGAGGAGCCAGTGGAGACTATTTTGATCGACACTGCCCTGTCTCACTGTCGTATGATATTCGGCTTTTGAATTCAAATTTGAAAATGAATAAACGTGAAAATCGAGTTAATTTTGAAAATGAAGAAAAAACGTGAAAAAAACCGGAAATGAACGAAAATGAATTTAAATTGACACGCGAAAATAATTTAAATTGGAATTTGAATTTAAAAAGAAAATCAATTTAAATCAATTTACACGAAAACAATTTAAAATCAATTTAAAAGAAAACAATTAAATTAAATCAACGGAACTTGGAGAGAAAAAAAAAAAAAAACTAAAATCCAACAAAACCGAATCCAACACCATTTAGGCAATCCAACTTCATAGAAGCAATGGCACCGTTGCTAGCCCGATATTTTTTATAGCCCGATATTTTTTCTAGCCGACAGTTTTAGCCACATGTGAGATGCACAAGTGTAGGGTGACAGAGAAGAAATACGATAAAAGAGAAGAGTTGTGTTGACAAGTTGGGTGTATAGGTTATGAGTGGTGACATGGGCACGTGACTGGTCATGTGATGCTCGTTCAACATTGTGACCCTTCTCAATGTCTAATTATGTCCAACCTGACCCTACTTGTAATGATACAACTGCTAATTCAGAAGAGTATAGACTGAGTAAAGATGGAAAATATCACAACAGACGAATTGGCACATTGTGTTGACATTATCCAACAGAAATAATGGTGGTACTGCGCCTCGTCACGTGACCATACAATAATACCCTTTTTTTTCTTTTTGCATTGCCACCCGTTTTGACAAGGCAATGCAGGGAAACATACATCTTTCGACGCAGGAGATCACGGGGAGGAGATTGGTACCAAAAATAGCCCGGTACGGAGTGTTTGCGGTGTTTTTGGTGGCGTTTGTATGGTTATGGTCTCCTTACTGTACGGTACTTGTAGTGTGACGAATAACATTGTGGGTGGGGAGGAGGAAAGCAGACTGGGGNTTTTTTGGAAATGTTGGAGGAGGAAAGCAGACTGGGGTAAAACCACCCCCAAGGAGGGGGGCTGTTCGTTTGGGGTTATTTGGGGACTTCTAGTTCACTACCCTCATCCTGAGAACGTACATTCGGGGCAGCGGCACTTTTCTTTCCAGCGACAAACACGAGTATTATAATTATGTTGGCGATCCCGGCGCAAAGACACCGGTAGCCCTCTTGCGAACTACAGTCGCTGCCGTACTGAGGTTAAATAGACTGAATTTAATAAATGATTTTAAAAAAAAAAAAAAAAAAAAACATTGTGGGTGGAGGCAACTCTCCCAAGGGGTCGTAACATATACAGGAGCTCATAACCTGATGACTAGAATCAGTAGGGTAGGGTTATATTCCCAATACAACTACAAGACATATTCTGTAGATATCTAGTCATAGATCGATGGATAACTTTCTATATCTATGACTCTACCTTTCACTGGTGTGTCTTGGGTGGAGGGTAAGTCGTTACATTGAACCGCAGTAGATACTACAAGTAGATAATCATATATGGCTTGATAATTAGTGGATGAAAGCAGTACCACGAGAATCAAGAGTACTGCATCAAAAACGCCTTGTTTTGTTTTTGAGACAGTTGTATGGTGTTCATCTTATTGATACGACACTAACAGGGCTCATCTTTGAGGGCCCATAAACTGTCGAGAAGATCTGGAATATCTATGTGGATCCGAACGCATACATAAGAGCCATCTATTGGTTTGGTGTCTCTTTATGTAGATGAGAGAGTGTCATTCCTTGTGGTGGCTGAACACCTGAACATACACCAAGTATCAGGTTCAGGTGAGATGATTTTACCAGCAACGAAAAGAAGACTGTCACAGATGTATCAACTATCGTACTCAAGTCCTGTGTTGTTTTTGGTACAACTCTACAATGTTCATGATCACCTTAATTATGACACGCTCTCCACGCGCAGTAACCTAAACGCGTCTAAATGAGTATCGCGATGGGAGAGAAGACAAGTGGTGATGTTGAGAGAGGGAGAACAGGAACTGAAGAGTGAAATCTACCCAGGAAGCAAAAGGTAGATTGTATCTTACTGTATGCCATGAAAAGCGTCAAGCGTCTTTTTCGACTTGATCTGAGCTAGGCTTCCGCGTGCACTCTGTGTACATCTATGCTGCCTACAGTAGAGAATACAAATGGAAATTCATTCCAATGACAATAACATGTGACTACCTGGTAGATGCCTTACAATAGCCCCAAAACGATAAATTCCACATCTCTTTTCATTTCATCTTCCAAACAAGTTACACTTGTCCAAGAACAAGCATTGGTCATGTCCACTACCCGACTTTATGTATACAACCCAACGAAATTCCAAAGGTTTTTTTCACCAATGTCTTCTGGTATACACCTGATAGTCTACTCTTCACTTATTAACCTCCTCTTTCAGCTGACGAAGAAAATAACACGTGTCGAAGTTTGACCCAGAACTGATAGAACCTGCCCAAAGAGGTGGTCACCTTCGAGACGTTACTCGAACAGATAGATTACCAAAACTCATAATTTTTTAATTTTTTAGCGATACCCAATTTCCGACGAACACACTGTCGTTCTATTCTCGTGATTGGCTTCAATCAGAATGGAAAAGTGTGTGCGAGCATGTAGTCGTCCACAGTCGTCCACTCTGCTTGGCGCAATCTCGTGCCCATCTCTCCGAAGAATGAGCTCAGAAGAGCAATTCACACGTGTGTACAAACGTCAATAAACACTTTACTACCGGTACTGTACTGTAGCATCTAGATAAGAATTAATACTTGTGTGGCGCTTAGTTGATTTCTATTGGAATGTGCAGTAACATCAAATGATTCATTCGAGTTGTGCACTCAGGGAAACACCCAGTCACAAGAGAAGTAGGAAGAGAGTAGCAAGGAGAAGAAGATCAAGGATATGAGATAAAAGATGCTCAATAATTGTCTTCAAGAGGACTTTTAGTATCATGAGATGTAAGGCTAACTCCTAAAAGATGTCATCTTTCTTAGTTGACGTTAGCACCATCCAGACCAAGAAGCTGTTGAACATAACCAACATATATAGCTCATGATAGTGAAAGCCACGAAAGAAGCATCGCTGGACAAGTTGAGAACATGAGTTACGGTCTTCTCCTCGGCACTCTAGGTGTAGAGTCTTTCTGAGCTCGTCCTGGAAACATAGTATCTCAGGGTAGACTCGAAAGTACCGGTAGCATCCACAAGAGTCTTTTCAGCCTCTGTAGAAGCCTCACCTACTTCGTTAGCGGCAGAAACGTGCTGGGGAAGGTCAGCTGGTTTCGGAGTAGAGCAGTGACGTTTTCGAGCTCAACGGGGGTAAAATTTAAGAAGAGTGACTCCAATCTAGCTATTCAGCTTTTTGAACAAAGTCCATTAGATAGCTACAAGTTCCGGTACCGATACCAGTATCAAATGTATGATCGAGTATGTCTCTACAGTATCGTATTTCTCATCTCAAGGCTTCAAATAATGTGTTGAGAGGTATTAATAGCCGTAGAGACCTTTCTGTAACTCACCCGTCTCATTTCTCTTCTTCTAGTATTTCTTCAATTTTCTCTGATTTTCCTAATTTTCCTAAAAAACCCCATTTAAATCCATCTAAAATCCCATGCATGAAACTCGCATGAATATCCCGTTTCATGCAAGTTTGATGCATTTTCCAGTCTGTTCCTTTTGGCCAGTTTTGACGAATTAATTCCATTTTTTGGGGGTTTATTTGATATAAAGTTAGAGAGGTGGTAGTTGGGAGGTAGTTGGAATGTACTTGGGAAAGTGAGAGACAGACCTGGAACTGAGTGTACAAAGAACAAAAAAACAAAAAGGGACCACTGAAATGTTGGGAGAAACCATTTATGACTTTATAGGTCTTTGGACCCCACTGGAACACTCATGGCCACTACCTGAAGATGTCGAGTTAGGTGCCTGGATAGAAGCCTGTGAGATGAAAGATCGTCCTTTCAAATGGAGCAAAAACTGATCACCTCCTAAGAGACATGTTTCCTATAAGAATTTTTCATGCTTTTTCAAGTCCATTTTTTTCACTAGCTTCTCACTTACAGCGCTTCAGTGATCTCCTGACTCTGTTTCCTTAGAGGGAAGGGACAGAATGGTGTCTTGATCTTCTCTGGGTCTGCAGAGATGAAAAAAACGGCCTTTATCGCTAATCAAGGGTCTGTAAAAAAGATATGAGGTAAAAAAGAGATTATGATAAAGGAAGGAGTAGCTCGTAAGAAGCATTGGTTCATGTCCTACAATAGTAGTACCGGTACCCTACAGAGCTAAACAGTGACGTAAAGAGTGGCTCGTCAGGTAGAAATATTTTTCAGTTGTTCTTCCAACAGAAAATTTCTTTTCCTTCACAGTATTAGCCCACCTTTTACTACTTTCCGAACTTGCCGACCAGTCAGAGACTGAACATGGTTGAGTCCATGACCAGAAGTGTACCTAGTAGATAGGGTAGCGCTAGAACAAGAGGAAAGCGGATGTTGAGGGTAGATTTAAGAGTGAGATAATGTATTAGGGTATAGGCAGCATCGTCTTTCTGGGAGACATACCTTGGCGGGAGTCATGTATTCCAGGTCGTCACTTCAAGGAAGAGTGAGAAGAAGTTCCAAGCAGCAGGAAATGGTGCTATATAGATGATAAAACGATTCAAAAGTGTGGGTGTCTCATGATGATCTATAGCAGGGTTATGACGTTAGATGAGTGCAATATCAGTGAGACATATCTGAGGGTACTGCAGACATCTCAGCAAGAAGAACCTCCCAGACTTAGTCAGTAAAGCGTCAATATCAATTCTCAGCACTGTATTTGACATCTTTTCTAAGTTCTCCTCCCTTAAGAATGTTCCGATAAGCGAAATGTGCGTTATCATTGATCTGGTAACGAAGGTACTCTATGCCGCTTCAAGGGGTAATATATGCTGAAATTTGGGTCAATAAAGCGGCATAGACTACCCACACGTTCAGGGCAAAGTTTTTCGTACTTTATGGGACTTTCTAAGATTGAATGTGGAAAGTGAGAAGAAGTCAGTGGTCAGAATTTGCTCTTGAAGTGGTGAAAAGACAAGTCCAGAAGCTTTTGAGGGCTAGAATAGCTATATAAAAACAGTTTATACTGTCTTAACAGTTTACAATGAAGCCTAGCTATATAACTGGGTCTACTTTGATGTGAGAAGCGCAAGAGCCTTTTTATGGTGATTTCCAATGAGAGTTAGACATTGTAGACTTCCAATGATGAAACAGATACGCTGAGATGACTCACTTTGAGCTCTTTATTCACTCTCCTAGCTTTTTTAGACGTTTTCTACCATTCCAACTTAACCCCCTCAAAAAGGGCATGAATAGAAGGGAAGAATGAGTCGAGAGAAGTTGTAAGAAACAAGAGTGTACTCTATGGAGATAAATTGATAAGTATTTGAGGATGACTGAGCTTCCTATTACCCTTCTTGGCATTTTTATTGCTTCATTAATCAACACTTCTTTCGTTGTACGCTTTAGAGGGTAACTTTGAAAACGAGGCTATCAAGAAACAAAAGAGAGATGAACCTGTCCATTAGCGATAACTTGCTTATAACATCATTTATTATAGAACTATGTTTATACTTTGTCTTCTGCCCAAAAAATACGGTGTATTTGAAAGCTCCTTCTCTTTGAGATATCTCAAAAAATCAGAAAACAGCATTTTTCGAAAGTTGCTAGCGAAACTAAGGGGTAGGGAGTTGAGATTTTATTCCTCCCAGACCCAAATACTAGTGATATCTCACTTTACTACCTACTTTTAGCTTTGATTGCTCTACAAAACTGGTACTCTTAGAATACAGTCCCCAATTGTAGAAATGATCACAAGTGACCTAATTCTCCTCCAACGGAGAGTAAAGCAGTAAAAGCTATTATAATCTGGTGATTAAAACACTAAGAGCCACTTATTATAACCATACAGCTTTTTATCCACTTCTAATGTGCTTCTTTCGAAGTACCTGTTTTGACCCTCACATCGATAGATACTTTTTATGTACCAAATTGAGACCAATGATATCAAAAACTTCCCTACACGCTAAAATAGAAATTCAGATATACCATTGACTATCTTTTATAACTACGTTGTTCATATTTTGCGCTTCTATGGTCAGACTATTCTTGCCCACTTATCCCTACAAAATCGATATCGACCTAAAAGAGTAAATAGCCACCAGAAAGAGCCATAGACTTGCTTAGGGTGATTTTGCAACTACTAAAAGGAAGTTGGTCAAGTCTGATCAGATAAAAACCTCTTTTATGGTTCTTTTTCACATCTCGTCCATCGACCAAAAGTGAATAACCCTTTGACAACATTAGAACAGATGTGGACATCAGAGAGCAGATTTTAACGTCTCATATAATGCTGAAGACCATTTAGACAGCTTGGATGAACTACTCACTCGATATCAACTGTGTGATACTCGTCATATAACTTTGAGCAAAGGTACCATCACGAAGAGCCGAGTTATAATCATATGAAGTACTGGAAAAAGTATTTTAAGATCATCAATACAAGACGATGTATGTACAACAGGTGTTTCACACCATCAAAAATCTTTTTTTCTTTCAAGTTGCCCATGTGATCCACTCTCAGCTATACTATTATTCGGCACTCTACTTACGAATGGATATCGACCTGAAAGAATTAATAGCCACTCGAAAGAGTCAGGGACTAGACGTTTGGGGGGATTTTGCAGCTGTTTGAAGTGTGCAGATTAAGTCCTATCAGTATTAGGCTTCTATAATTGCTCTATTTTACGTCACGACGTTCATCTACTGTACTTGACCGTGACCCTAAAACAACATAGATTAAACATATCTAGACATCAAAGAGTTGCAAATTACATTTGGAAATATAAAGTGAGCCAGAGTACACGTCTTTTAGAGCGCTTAGATCGATATTATCGGTGTATTTCTTCACATACAGCTCCGGACATCGGAACCACCACTAGAAACCGAATTATGACCACATAAAATGATATGAAAAGTATGCAATGGACACCAGTGCAAGTCAATATCTGTTGAACACGGGTTTCAAACTCTCAAAAACTTTTGTTTCATTCCAGGTTGTCCTTTCAGCTCTACTATTCTTCTGCACTCTAACTACTTGTACGAATGAGTATCGACCTATAAGTCAATGCCAACAAGCAATTGGTACGAGTAGGGACTCGATTAGAAGGTCTCGGAAGCTACTAAAAGTCTCTTTATTAAGTCAGAACAAGAAAAACAACTTTTATTGTTCTTTTTCACATTATGATGTTCCTCGACGACTAGTGAACCAAGGCTCCATGACAGCCAGTGAAAAGATATAACATCCATGAGCTGTAACCTCTATCTGAAATGATTCTACAGACAAAAATGATTGCTTATCTGAACTACCAACTCGATATTAACAGCCAAATACTTGTCACACAACTACGGACCAAGGTATCTTCAGAAGAGCTGTATTATCTCCAATACCAGAACACCTGACATCCGGGGGACTTCATAGGCAGATACCAACACTCACAAACATTCTTCAATTCTATTCTCAAGATCCCCAGAGCATTACTTCAGAAGGGATCATCTAAACTGTCCCTCTTCACAGCTATAATTTTAGTTAGCGCTTTACTTGGACTTACAGTTGAGCCACCACATTCGATTCAAAGGTTACCGGTACTCTACAATCTGAAGTCATAATCAATTGAATGTAATAGAAAAAAACAAACAAATTATAACGCACCACCCCTAACCCTAACCTCGTCTCAACTTGTCTCATTTTTTGTGTGCACATTTTTCCACGGCTTCAACGTCATTTTTTCCACCGGTCCAACTCTTCTTTCCCTCGGCACTTTAAAATCACACCACCTTAATTTCGGAAGGTGATCTGACAGACAAGAGAAATGGGTCAGAGCATGTGAAAGTCGTCCTAAAAACAAGCAGACGCATACCTGTACTGTTTTGATTACGTAATACTCATTACGTATCGATTACACTGATTACGTAAGTATAGTATGACACTTTAGGATCTCAGATACGAGTATCCGTGTGTACAGTAAGATCTCCACTCTATAACCACCAAGCTTACTTACCAATCTTAGTAATCACACTTCATTCTTCAAACACATCAAATACACCCTTTCCAGTATCAATCTTCACGTGCACTACCAAGACGGTACCTGCACTTACCTGTACACGCGTGATTTTCCTTTTTTTTTTTTTTTTTTTTTTTTTTTTTTTTT
>ULGT01000014.1:9947-100237 GCA_900519025.1 Yarrowia porcina | reverse complement strand
AAAAAAAAAAAAAAAAACAGTCTCAAAAAACGACTTAAACAAATACCGGTTAAAAACACCTTGAATGTGCTCCCCCTTCATCCACCTGCATCCGAATTGTTCCGATTCCAGCCTCGGATTAAACCTCGGAACATTAGCCAAAGCACACTTTCTGAACACTCGTACATTGTCCAAAGTTGTATGTACTTGTCCAACATTGACTTTTCTCCCACATAGAAACTGCACCACCAGTCTCTCCGCCCCCCTCTCTCTTATGGTGATGAGGGAGGTGGAAGGTGGGAAATAGAAAAAAAAAAAAATCCCAAAAATTTCCAAACACCACAAAAACAGTATTCTCAGCACGTCTCTATACCGCTTTATTGCCTTACCCCCCCCCAAATGCCTCCCCACATGCGCCATGCGGACTACTTGGCAGAATTCAAAAAAATCAAAAACCACAAAAACCACAAAACCAACAGACCGGCGACAAGGAAGACAAACACCACTAAGAAAAACACTAAAAATCTTAACGTCTAACCCCGGCCGAGATGTACCATAGCCAGTGTATATAATGTGGTGGGATTCCAGGTCACCTACCACCAGTTCTTCTGACATCAGCTTCTTCTCTCACCATGTCAGACGCTATCGTACACTCTCCTGAAACTCCTCTGTGGCCTCGAATCCGACACCAACTGCGGGAACCGTTTGCCGAGTTCTGGGGCTGTCTGATTCTCATTCTGTTGGGAGACGGCGTGGTGGCCCAGGTGACTCTGTCGGGCGGCAAAAACGGCGACTACCAGTCCATTTCGTGGGGCTGGGGTCTGGGAGTCATGTTTGGAGTGTATGCTGCTGGAGGCATTTCCGGCGGTCACCTGAACCCGGCCGTGACTCTGTGTTCGTGTATCTACCGAGGCTTTCCCTGGCGAAAGTTCCCCATCTACCTGGTGGCACAACTCCTAGGATGTATGGTTGGAGCAGCCATTGTTTACGGAAACTACCGGTCGGCTATTGACGTTTATGAGGGAGGAAAGGGAATTCGAACCGTGGGTCTCCCTACCTCCACTGCCGGCATCTTTTGCACCTATCCCGCCGAGTTTATGACCACCACCGGCCAGTTCTTTTCGGAAATTGTCGCTTCGGCCATGCTTCAATTTGCCATTTTCGCCATCAACGACCAGAAGAACCTGGCGGCCGGCCCTCTGGCTCCTCTGGTGCTGTTTTTCCTCATTTTTGCCATCGGAGCTTGTCTGGGATGGGAAACCGGTTATGCCATCAACTTGGCTCGAGACTTTGGACCCCGATTGGTCACTGCTATGATCGGATACGGAAGTAAAGTCTGGACCACCGGAAACTACTACTTTTGGGTGCCCATTATCGCTCCCTTTATCGGTGCAGCTCTGGGAGGATTCTTTTACGATCTGTTCCTGTACACTGGCGACGAATCTCCTCTAAACTGGCCTTACATGGGTTTCGACCGGATTTTTTACCTGTTTGGAAAGAAGGAGGCCCCCAGAATCGAACACGATATGGGCATGGTGGAAGAAGTGCCCTCCAAGGAAGAAATCGCCCACTTTTCAAACTCCCCTAATACCTCAAGTTGAGTAGAGAAATATTTATTGCATGCTGACGAATGACCAAGAAACTGTAGATACACGTATGACGTCAGAAACAATGGTACAACCGAAATATCGACACTTACAACTTGTACCAAGACCCTGGTCACTTCTTCATAGACTTGAACCGGTAGGTAATCTTTTCTTGTAGGGACCACCATATGACCTGTATAGGTAGTGGCAGATGTCTAAGGTAAGGACAAGTTGTAACTAGGAAGTATCTTGATGTCTGCTGGCCTGGCCTGCCATTTCCAAAAAAGACTCTTAATCTGTCACCATTCTCATGTCACCTTAAAACTGCATTTGTGTTATGTGACACAAACCAAAACTCGATTTGTGTCATAAACCTCTCCTGCCCCTTGAGTGACACCATTCACACATCCCCTCCACTCCGGCCGAATTGGAGACAGAACATGATTGCGTCCGCCGCTTTGGAAGTGGTAGGGTTGTGTGAGTGGTGTGGGGGAGGAAGGGGGAGGCACAAGCAGGTTAAAGATATGGTACCAGTAAGGTACATACGGTACTTTGAGTCCACCTTATATCTGATGTAGACCAATATGAGACAGTTGAGACATGAAACGAGGTCTTCAAGTGCCCACCTCGGAACCAACTGCGGTGTGTTGTGTAAGTTGTTACATTAACTAAATATCTTCTCAGATGTCTAAGCTACGCCCAGTCTTTGCACTTATTCCATAGTGGCTTGGTACCAAGTACCCTCATGTAGTGACATGTACTCAGCTGTAGCAGTTGATAGAGCAAATGACTTCTGTTCACTGGATCAACAGAACATCAACATGGACTCCCACAACTACCGGTAGTCCATATTTGGAATGTTGTCTTTGATGGCCGTACGTGGTGAGACTGTCATCATCATATGTTCACAGATCTGAGAAGTGGTTGAGCTCTGTGGACTTATACTACGTTCGAACTTTAGGTCTAGGTCGAGGCTCGAGAATAGTGTCGTAAAATAATGGATAAAAGTCCTGGAGAGCTGTAATTTGGCCAGACAGGAGTTTAGGTGTGGTGGAAGGTTTCTTCAAATTCTGAGCCCAATCGGTAAAATATTTCACCAGATAAGTTGAGCTTTATCATGTGCACTTGTGAAGAGAGAAAAATAGGTCTAAAACTAGAAGAGTTTGTATGTGAAGAAACAGAGAGATTAAGACTGTTATAATCTCTGGAAAATTCTGAATTGAATGATATACTCGCACTTGTAGTTTCTGTAATCTCTAGTTCATTATAGGAGTCTATATTAGGAATCTCCAGTGGAATAGAGAAGCAAGTTAACCGTACGTTGGAGACCTGGAGACTTGAGAGCTTCACACTAACAGCTTGTATGGTACTCAAGAACGTCAGCACATGTGATAGTAAGATAACTATGTTCTACAACTTCAGAGTTTCAAAGGTCTGAGTTGTGTGGACTGGTACCTTGTATAAGTATGTACAGTAGCAGGTTCAGGTTAATACAAGTTCATCAGGTGGACAGTCTAGATGTTCAAGTTCAGACTGGAAGCTCGAATTTTACACATTTGAGACTGGAGACGTAGAAGTTCACTCTTTAACAAGTTCATTGACTCCTTATAGACTTGGACTTCTTATCCTTGAGTTCTATTGAGATATGTTCTTCAGAGACTTATGTTAGAAGGTGAGAGCTTCAGTCATACAACTTAAGACTCGAACTATCGGGGGGCTTGGAATTCATATACTTAGGATCTTCAGACTAACAGCTTCAAATTTCACGGTTGTTTACTGACCTCGAAGACTCCAGGGACTTGGGACTTCACTTACTACTTCAGATTGCTATATGGAGACATACTATGGTCTACTATACAAAGAGCTATCTTGTAGAGATCAAAGTCTTGTATCTATGACTGTTTTCAGTTCAGTTAGAGAGCTCCAGACTTCATCATCAGACTTGGAACTTGTCTTTACAACATCATATACAGCTCTCTGAAGGTCTACTGTAAGTGAAGTGAGTGCTACTGGTACTTGGTAGATAAATGGACCTTTCACATAACAAGACCAACAGAGATATTCAAACTGATAGTGAGCAGTATCACCCCGGCATTGTATCTCTTCTATTGAAGGTGAAGTTCTCAGTGTTCATAGGGCTGAGGTATGGCTACTACACTTGGGTGTCCAAAGTAGATGTTACAGTACCAAAGAACCTGTTGTACAGCCAGTTGCCATAGAAATAACACACCCAATAATGCTCAGAAATGATTCTTCATTGTTTTAGAGATGTTATTAACCCACTTGTTCAAACTCATAACCTCTCTACCAGGTACTTGGTACACCTGTCACTCCACCAGCACCCTCTGATGACTATCCAAAAAAAACGCCCATTTTTCAAGCGGCTAAAGTCAGCTCAGCCGAGTTTTATAGACGGCTAAACTCGTTTTGCGTCTCTGATCACACCACCTATTACTCTTCTAACGTGCTATTGATGTAACACTGGTTAGTGAGGTTACTACTGTAGCCGAGTTATAAACGGACATAACGGTACAGCACTAAAACCCATAATACTAATACAAGTCTATAGGACTCTCAGTGGTTCCACCTGCTATATTCGTTGAGATGATACTTACAAAGAACACCACACAAGTGGACGACCAGTTCAGACAACGACTACCAGTACAGACAAAAATGAATGTACCCTTATTCCTCTACCGCCCTCTTCCTCTCCCCCCAACCCTCACCCACTCCCTTCCCCGCAGAGCTGGTATTACGCTATGAGACACTAGTTCAAAGTCTGAGCGAAACGAGACATGGGGTGAGAGGAAGGGAGCATAGGGAAAGAGAGAGGGCAACAAGACAAAGAAAGGAAGATGAGTTAAGATCTATGGAATCATCTATGGAAGGGTGCACGTGTTCATAACTGAAGGTGTATGAATTCACTCTATACACTATCCGTAGTACAACATGACTACCGGCACAAGTATAACACAACGCCTGAGTCCTCCAGAGCACTCACTAGACCAGGTACTGACCCTTACCCTTGCCTTGCCCTCCAATTAATCCGCATCTCTTGTTCTCTTTTAATCCGCTCTAATTTCATCTCTTCCCCACTCTGAGCACTACCAACACGGGTAGAACAACCAGAGATGAACTGTGGACTAAACCAGTACCAGGTACCAGGGTAAGGACACAAAGACACGGCGGATAATTAGCCAGGGTGCTAGTCTTGTAATTCTTCCGAAATGAACCTCATCTATGACGTCACCGGGGACTATATTATCAAGTGACAAGCTAACACTTAACAAGGCTTTACAGGGCATCTACAAAGACATCAAATCTACAAAGATCATCTTCACAAAGCCAGCTAAAGACCAACAGTTTTAACAAGCGAACATACTCTCTATGACAAGGACATATACAAGATCATATATGGTACAATGATGTCTTTGACAAAGCATCTACAAGACCAACACCATTAGCAAGCCATCCCATCACCTCTAACAAAGCCCAAACACGTCTTTGACAAAGCCATTCCCTGTAAGAATAAGTTGTAATTGTAACTAGGAAGTGTCTTCCTCTTTGACATAGACCGTCTTTTTCTTTGACAAAGCCATCCCACGAAGCTTCCCCTCAAACGTTCATTCAAAAGCGTCATCAAAAACATCTTCAAACGTCCAAACACGTCAAACAAGTCAAACACTTCAAAAACGTCAAACACGACAAAACACTTCAAAAGCCCTTCTTAGCACTCTTCTAAACACTCTTCTAAACACTCTTCTTAATCCTCTACTCCTTCACACCCTGCAACTGTCACCTGCCAAAACGGCGTATTTCTACGTGACGTTGATTTTGCCTGAGCCGTTCAACGTCTGTACAGATGATCGATGTAGTACGATACATACCGATACACATTTTTTTGAATGTACAATTTTTTTTTTCCAGTTTTATTTTCAGTTCCAACTTTTCGATTCCTCATTTTCCCTTTCCCTTCCTCATTACCCTTCTCTCGTTTACCCTTCATTTTCCCTTCATTTTCCCTTCCCACCCTAAGATCGAACACTTAACCTTTCTGGAACCACAACATGTCTCACTTTCTCAACGGGCTGGCGAGGCTAGGGTTTAGTGTTTTAAACTCTCGAGTGGGGATCCCAGGGTTAGGGCAAATCTAACTAACCCAAAAACCAAACCTGGAGAAAACTCGGCACGCGTGTGCCCCGGGAAACTGGGCTAGTCGATGCCACAGCTGGGGAAAAGAACAGACTTGGGGTTGGGGTTAGGGTTAGGGCTCTCGGGGTTTGGTTGGTATGCACGGCATTTTTAGTCGTTATGCTGAACTGTTTCTAAACGGCCAGCCACCTGCAGGTTATCCAGGGTTAGGGGAGCCGAGTGTGGCGACCAAGCCGCCGGTGATGCATATCCTTGGGTGGATCAGCTGTTTGTTTCATTCTTTAAGTGAGACATATCAAGTGACGATTCGAACCCAGAACTGGAAACACGAACCCAGTTCGATTTGGACTTGAGCAGATTAACAGTGGGGAAATTAAAGCGAAAATTGAAACGAAAATTAAATCTAGCGATTCTGAATGTCAAATATTACAAGGGCCCTTGACAAAGGTACCTTGTTTTAGTCTCCTTTTGCCAGATGCCAATGCATCTTTCGGAATAACAATTTTCCGGCCACAAGAGTAAGTGTACATACAAGTAGCGTCTCTTTTTGTTCTTGCACAGAGGGCGTTAGAAGGTCGTTCACTACTGTGCAACCCCCGCTTCCCCTCATTGGCGCTATCTCGTCTATACTTGAGCATTTATTGCCCCTCCATGCAGTGGTAAGACGGCTGCATTTGCTCCTGTGTTCGTATGGCGTGCTACAATGTACATACTTGTACAGACGATGTGGTTGACTTTTCTTTCCGTTACTACAGCTGAGTCAGTCTGAGGGTTTTGTCTTTTGTTTGTCTTCCCCACAAAAGGTTGAGGTTGAGGTTGAGTAAATCGCGGTTACGCTCTTTTTTTGCTCGGATTTCGGAAAAATGAGGTGATCCATGTATGACGACTTTTCTTGTCAGTTGTGTGCTGTTTTGTCTTGTTCATTTCCAAGAGTAGCGAGATGCACAAAATATGTCCTGCTGTTAAGCGAGAACCCTTAGCGAAACGCATGCAATTGAATTGGGCAATTATTATGAATAATGGAATAATGGGATAATAATTGGGATAATAATTAACCGATAATTAATCGAAATAATTAACCAATAATTAACCAAAATAATTACCCAATATAATTACCCGCCCTTCTTCAGATGTTCCACGGACGTCTCAGACATGTCTGACTCTGTTCCCCGTTCTGGTGTCTCACCAAGGACTCTGGTTCAGGTGTCCAGTCTCACAACGTATTGTTGCCGAGGATACCCCGATAGACCTCACCCACAGTACCTCTTTTAGCGCCATTTTAGCAGTTTTCCGTAACGCCTATGGCTATAACTACCCACTATACCGCTCAGCTGCCGGACTAGTCAGCCGTTAGTCATCTGTCTCAAACGGCAATCATAGCTCAGGGTTAGGTCTCCAGTTATAGCCCAAGAGTTATAGCTCTCAATTGTAGTCTCCTAAACGCTCCGAAAAACGGGTGTAGCCGATTATCAGATGGGTTTGGTGCTAGATAGGTGTCGTACGATGTTG
Organism: Yarrowia porcina; assembly: GCA_900519025.1. NCBI lineage: Eukaryota > Fungi > Ascomycota > Dipodascomycetes > Dipodascales > Yarrowia > Yarrowia porcina. The sequence continues at coordinate 93,011 of ULGT01000014.1, read as the reverse complement.
GGGTGGAGTGCAGTAGAGTGATTATCGGAGATATTGCGTAGATTCCGAGACGCGACTTACTCCACTTAATCCTTCATCACCAGTTCCAACATTCGGCAAAGTATATACAGCAGAAATTAATACGAATTACTACCACACGAGGCACTCAGTCAAGTGACACTAGCTTTGTAAACGTCGGGAGAGCCTTATATTGCTGACTTTCATCTTTTTTCATCGATTTAACCAGTTATCCCAATACCTGCTGCTAGAGTCTCTCCATCGAGTTATGAATAGAACAGCATATGGGTATAATAAAGACAAGAAAAGCTGACAAATGTCCACTGTCACATATAAGAAACTTCTAATAACTCTTTTATTACTTGGTTTCAGCTTTTATTCTTCAAATTTCAAGTCACACCTGGACACAATTTTTATCTCTTCATGTGCAATACTTACTGCGGGGATAGTCTAGCGAATAGAAGTGAATATGGCCACAGGAGGTGGTATATCGCATAATAAGGGCTAAATGAATGTCATGAACACTTTTTCCTGCTTCATTTCAACTTATTGTTGCGACTTCACGGAGTTCTCACTTCTGAGTTTTACTCTCAACCTTAGCGGCTTACATCATACAATAGAACAAAATACAGCAGTAGTATATACCTGTAAGATATGAAGATATTCGATGGCGCAATACCGGCTCTTAGATGTCTTGAGAGGTTTTTATTAGTTCATTTCATCTTTTTTTCACCACTTTATTAAGACATCTCTGCAGATGTATTCTCCCACATATAAGTTGCAGACAGAAGAGAGTGAAATACGGGCGTATTTTATACTGTGGTATAAGAAAAGTGGCCAATTACGTACTTATAGCTACTAAAATCGCTCTAAATGCTTTTTACTCTTTCAATTCAGCTTTTATTCTTCATCTTATCAAGTTGTAGGATTCCTGGTTTCGCTATCATTATGATGCACACAAAACAGAGAGATGTACTTCGAATACATACAGACGAGACATCAATAAGCTGTCAGATGCCTATCAGTAGCTTCCAAAACTCTTTCCAGACAGCTCTTGTGCTTATCAACAGCTTTTATTAATCATTTTCTAAAGTTTACCTGATCATTGATATTCGTCAGTCAATAATTCTTACAGCCCAGAACTAAATGAAGCAGTAATAGAAAACAAATGTAGCGAAATGTAGTCTGATAAATATTATAGGATACTCAAAATCATATGAGCACTTTAGTCCACTTGATGTCTGCTTTTCTGTGCCATTTTTGGAGATAATCCTACGGTTGCATTTGGTCTTAAAATGTTAGATAATGATAACAAGCAAAGGACTGGATATATAACTCAATGGCCGAAACAAACTATTCAGATGTGCACTGAAGAACAGATAGAACATCTTAAGACTCTTTTCTTATTTCATTTCAACTTTTTTTCACTAAGTATACGAGTTACCCATAATCTTGAGCTTTACCAGTTTTCGCGTGATTATAGAACTGAAAAATATAAAGCAGTACCAATATAAGGGAAAGAGAGTAAATATTTAAAGAACGTAGCAATAGCGCTATAGTCATTTTTAACTTCTCATTATACCCCATATGCTCTTTTCCTATTCAAATAACTAATATTTCCCAACCGCTAAGTACATACCATCACTACTCTAACATATGTAGAAACAGTACACCGAATATACCTTTTTGTAGTAAAAATAACTTGTTAATAGAACATTTGCTGCTCGAAAATAGTCACCAATGTCTTATCCTACTTGCTTGTATCTTTTTCTATAGTATTTCGAAACATCCTCTCGCCCTGTTTTTACTTGTGGTGTATGACGCTCAGAGAAAGGGCAAAGAACTGTGAAATTGATGCTCTGAAACAACAATGTGTAATACATTACGTACTGTAGTCCTGTAATAACATGATGAGCTTTTCAAAATACCAATTTCTAACCTTTTTCCCTACAATCTATTTGTCCATAGTTTACCCTCGCGTATGCTGCACGCTAAACAGGTAAGTAATATAGAATAATAGTCGCCAGGAACATTGAAAAGTACTTTTTCATTTACATTTGGGTAGCAATAATGTTCCCAGCCCGTTATCCGCATTTATTTGCTCTGGGTATCCATATTGACGTGTTCACCTTGGTCTTTCGTGAGATGCTTACTAAGTGGACATGAATACCACTTAAAAAGAAGTCAGAGACATGGGTAAGTTGTCTGTTGCTTATTGGTGGTCATAATAATTGTTGCAAGCAACTAATGATACTTCTTAACTGCTATTATTCTTCATTTTATCAGAATATCCTAAGCTGAGATAGTCAATGTGTTTACATAATAGAGCTGAATATCCGAGAAGCTATCAGGGGAGCCGAAAGTGGTGTTTCGCAGCCGGTATAGAGTGCTTAGAGTCTCCTTTCTGACTCAGATTCTGCTTTTATTTGATCAACTTATCCTGAGTTCCAATTGTAGGTCTATCCTAAGCTGACTGACAGAACATAGACATACAGTGGAAATGGGTACCAGCAAAAGCAACAAGTAGAGAAAAATGTACTCCCAGCCATTAAAGGAGCTATGAGCTTTTCATACCCCTTCTTTTCAACTTTCCCTGGTCATTACACCAAGCTAAGCTGAATCCTGATTCCATCTCTCCTAGGAAGCTTACAGAAAAAAGACAAATGAAGCATCAATAAGTTTCAAAAACAGTAAGAAGTGGGGATTCGTAATATGGGGGCTAGCTTGGTAGTTCTAGAGGGTTTTCATAGTAGATTTCAAGTTTTTTCCCTCAATGAATCGACTTCCGATTACACCTATTTTGGTTGCTGTGTTGATGCTCATGGAAGTGAGAGATGTGAGACATAATTTCAAGCCAGGTACATCAAGAAGTTGAAATTTATCTACTTTCAGTGCTTCTAAGTATTATGAAAAGCATTTATTACTTATCTTAAGGGAAAGATGTGATGAATTGGCGAATGGGGAGTTCTTATTGTAGTATGATCTTAACAGGTTTGAGTTGTAGTAATGGGAAGTGTGGAACTGTATCATGATTTTGTCACAAGCACAAGACAAGTCGCCTACACTTATCAAAGATCTGCTCCACCTCTCAATGGTGTTATTCCGTGGATTAAGCCTTAGGGTGTGCTACTGAACACTAAGAGATAACGGAAAGCAGACCAGAGAGAGCTAATGAAGATATTGAGTTGACAAATGAGATAAGAATTTGTGATCTGAATAAGTATATAACTGCGAAAGTGGATGATTCATGTTTCTTATTCATTGAGAGCGTGTGGGGGTCTTTGACTGCCTTATAGCTATTTACACGGACACCTGTAATAGAGATGCTGACACTAAAGACGCGAGAGTAGTATTGAATTGTTCAGTAGATTGCAGTGGCTACAAATATAGGCTTTATAGATTAATGCCATCACTATTTCTCTTACTATGAGGGTTCTCGGGATAGACCTATACAGTGCCTAGGTGGGTAGGGCTTAGTGGCGGATAATCGAGCAATAAAAGTTAGTGGACTAGATTAGAATAATATTCAAGGCTCTATATGATACTTTTGTGTCCGGCAGACACAAAGGTAAGGGTAAAGTAACTACTTTTGTGCTTGCCACACACGCAAGTAGTGACGAGAGAGAGGTAACGGTCTGAGGCTTGCCGAAGATCGTTACACAAGGTACAGTAGTACTGTAGCTTGTCGTGAAGAGCGTAGAGAAGAGAGAATTGGACTCTAGGACAAGTCCTAGAGTTGTGCGTAGTGAATGAGAGCTGAGCTCTAGTGTCGACAGACGGCGGCTTTTCACAGAAAAGTACAGTACTATAAATCGATGCATTACAATATAGGGTGAGAGGTCGCTTATATACTTGGGACATGAGAGTTGGGGCTGATGCCCCAACACACTGGTCATGTGGATACGAGCACAAAGTGCTCATGGGGCAAAGGTGGATTGGTGCACGTCTGCACCAATGATCACGTGACAAGAGAACTCTATTCTTGGGTCGAGTCTCATATTCTAAACTATCAAGATGTAGACATATTTGAGTTTCTGTGGTTCAATAGAGCATTTCGACCCCTCCTTTGCTATTTACACGTCGCCCAACATGTCCGGTGAAAAGAAGGCATAGTATTTAGGGTCAATGAGCAGCAATTGGAGAAGACAATTACGTCCTTTGGACTTTCTACTTTTATTGATTATCAATTATAACTTACTGATCTTATAAATCTCTTTTCTTCGTCAAGTTTAGCGGCACGAAGTTCTGGCTGGTTTGGGAAGGTGCAAGGAACAGTGCGTAAGGGGGACGTTAGACGAAGGTATGAGATAGAAGAACCTAAGAGCTATATTAAACACAATCCAATACCATAAAAAGCTCGCTGCACTTCTCTGTTCTACGTAGGGCTCTTATCACTCCTCTTATAACTGGCTCAGGAGGTAGCCTGCAGAGACGCCGCCATAAAAAGCACTAAAAAAGTTATCTGGGATGACAAAAGTAGCTATACAATAAATATATGACTCTGATAAATAGCGTAAGCAACTTCCTTCTCTTCATTTCACCTTTTTAGACGAAATGTCCCCTGCTCTACTTGGATCATGGATCAAGGCCAAAGGGGTTTGGTAAAACTCGAGAAATGGAGTGAAATAAGTTGAAATGAGATAAGGTAAGATGCTAGGAGTGCTTTAAACACCCAATAGAAGATAATTTACAACTCCATGATCTCTATGATGTGCCTTATTGTTTTTTTTTTTTCTCCCTAAGCTGTGACGGTCACTAAATCAGACAAAACGGAGGCCCAGAAATAAGTGAATTAATTGGCGAAATAAGTTGAATCAAAGTAGAAGAAAAGGTTCTACAGTGCCTAGGTACTTGTAGCTTGAAAATTGTAACCAACCACTCTTGGATACACTTGGTACGTATGTTCAGTGCTTCTTTTTCTCAGTTCTGGCTCCTCTGATGATAGTGACAGAACTGCTGGTCTGGTAGAACTTGAATAGTAGATACAAGAAAGTTGAAATGAAGAAATGTGAGGAGCTAAAGATGTTTTAGACAGCTAGAAGAAGGTAACAAACAACTTCTTAAAGTCTCTACCCACAATAATGCTATATTTCTCACTGTCTTGAGACTGACAATATAGGAAGAAAAAACCAGGTGCAGGAACAAGATGATTTATGAGCGAATAAACCCGAAAATGGTCACTACGAATAGCTTTGGTATGCCTAATGTCTTATCAGGGTGCGACAGACAGCTTTTGAAAAACAGTGAGTAAGTCTTTCAGTTGCAATTACCTGTTGTAAGTATTCAATAGAAGAGACAAATACTGTACTGAGAACAAAGGTTTTTGATATTCTAAAGGAATTAAGCCGAAGTGAACCATCAAAAAAGTTTCAGAGGGTGGTTTGTACCTACCAGTGGCTAAATGATTACTCCTGGCGTTACCAGTAGGTTATATGTCTCGATTTCTCTCTCTTTTGTCAGCAGCATACAGAGAAAAATTACATGCGTGAGAAAACCTACATAAAAGGGCAAATAATGGGGCAAAATAGGTCTGACAAGCATCGTATTCAAGCTATTATACTTAAGTCGTAAAAGTAATGGTTAGTTATGAGCGTTATTCCCGCCATAACCGTTCAGCCACATCGTAGTGTTGACAGAAAGAGAATTTATAGCCCAGATATTAATTGAGTTACATGATGAAGTTCAGAGTGCCCCGTTTAGAAGCGCAGTAATGTTATGGACCTCTTTCTGTACTGATTTCCAACTTTCTTTCTTCGGTTTTGCGAACAATCCGTACACCTACATTCTGAACATTATGTCCCTTCCACTACGAAGGTCCCAGACCAGAAAACTACCAGTGAAACATACTAGAGAGAATAAGTGGTAAACCGTTCGCACTTAATAGACCCATATCACTCCCTCAACCTCTCATCTTTCTATATATCAGCTTTTATTCGTATACTGATCGAATTATGCCAGCCATGAGTTTCGACTCCCTACTCATTCCCACAGAAGTGCAGTAAATGTACCAGAAGTTGTACCAAAGACATATAACAGTGACAGGCTGCCCAATGAGGACTATAAGAGCGACTGTATAACTTTGGCCTACCTCATTTCAACTTATTTCGCTGTTTTACCGTGTCATCTTAGGCTGTGGGTTTTGCCACTCATTGACTGATGTTTACAGACATACGAAAAATACTGCGTTAATACAACACAGCAACAGCAGGATGTCAATCAGAAGAGATAATCACTTACAAGGGTGGCTATGACTATTTCTCCTAATTTGTAGAAAACTTTCATCGCTCTATTCACAACTATCTTGATAGCTATACTTTGTTTCACTCTCAAGCGCAGAGAAGAGAGGAACATGACCGTCATAACAATCAGAAAGAGCAATAGGATGTGAATAGATCCGTAGTAGGCTCGAAAAAATAGCCCAAAGCAGTTATATCTTCACAATTCAACTTTTATTCTTCGATGTATGGTCTCCTAGTGGTGCTAACACTACCGGGTACCGGTACCGGTACTGTGAGAACTACAGTGTATTCTGATACAAATGACAATAGAAGCTATTAATCAGTCTATTAAAACATGACTGATATTCATTAAAGTCCAACTATCCACTCATCCATAGGTATCATTTCTCAATTATTCATGTTATCCAATTCATTTATCCTGAAGGTGTTGTCAGAAAAGAGGTTAAAGCGATAGTAGAGGTATGAAATGCAAAAGACAGTACTGACGTGGTTTAAGTCTGACTTAATTGAGGCCTATTACTTTTTAGGCACCTGTTTTCGGTTTTATTTACAAATTAATCTACTTTCCGGCTACATATTATGTTCCCTCTGAAGTTCATGTTTTCAAAACAATCATACAGAAGGCAGTTTTCCATCACAGAGACGAAAGATGCTATAGATACTTAACGACATTGCAATGGATAATTTTGGACTTCCTATTTCTTTTCAATACAGCTTTTCTCCTTGAAATATCACATTATATCAATTGTGTGTTAGTCTCTCAGTGTGATGCTTACATAAAAAAAAAATATCCTAATGAAACACGTAGTAGAAACAAGTATAAGCTCACTTTTACGTACTAGTAGGCATCCCAATTATCACCTGCCCTTTATTACGCACAGTTTCAACTTTTATCACTCAGTTTACACAGTTATGCCAGGCGATGGTTTTGTCGTGCAATACTGCATAGTAATGGAGAGGACTGAAATGCAGGTGTATAGAATTAAAGCGATAAAGAAAGATAGTGGCTCGTGTATTGTGTCTAGGTAAACATATTTACTAGCTTTTTATATCACATATCAACTTTCATCGTTCATTAAGTGGAGTTCCCCATTCGCCAATTTTTCATGTCGATGCACACAGAAGAGAGAGGAATAAGACAGAAAAGAGTTTTAAAAACATCCCGGTGCTTCCTGAAGTTAATAATGTAAGGCTTTGAGCTCACCTGGCCGTTTCTTACACCTCCCTTCAACTTTTATACTTCAGATAACGGGCTTCTCCTAAGCCGGCATAATGTCCCTTCATGAACCTCACAGAGATGGGAGATATGAAGGGAAAAAACATACTAAAGGAAATGAAAAGTAGTCTATTGGTAACTTGGGGTCATAATAACCAGTACTGGTATCTTTATTTACTCCATTTCAGCTTTTGTTTCTCGGGATATCGTGTTATACCTGTGAACGATGTTAATCAAATCGCAAACACCTACAGAGTGGGGTAGATAGAACAGTAATACGCATCAATGGCAACTGATGTGATGATGAAATACACTTCAAAGTCAGCGAGAACATTATAAAGAACTCTGTGTCACTCCATCCAGCTTTCTTTGCCAATTAATTGAGATATTCATACATGAGCATTTTGTCAGAATCGAAGTATCAGACTGAAAAGAGATATGTACCAAAGTAATCAAAAATAAACATGAATAAATAGTGAACTCTTAAGTATCGGTCATAAAGAGTACTGAGGGCTTTTTATCTCTCTTCATTTCAACTTTCATTCCACTATTTATCGAGCTACCCTGGACCATCAATTTTGTCGCTCCTACTTGCGGATAGAACTGAGGTAAATTTAGATGTGGAGTGTGTCAGCTACATAAAAAGATGCTTTACAGTACAATAGCAACTTGGCTTTTGTCCAGAAAGCTTCATCTTCTTCATTTCAGCTTTTTCTTCTAGTTATTGGAGTTTCTCATTTCCCCTCATTTACTGTGAGGCTGGCCAAAGTGAAGCAAATGTAATGATGGCAAGAAACGAGAAGAATAAATAGTTTCAGAACTATGCCACAATTTTAATAAGCATCTTTATTTTTATTACTACTTCATTACGGCTCTTTGTTTTGCTAAATAAGCATGTTATACTTATGGTTGTCTTTACCCAAAACAATGATGAACACAGGACAGAGAGAAATAAAGTAGAATAGTGAAGAAGAGTCAGCTAGGAGTGTGCAACTGGATACTATCACGCCAAGAGAGTATCTCTAGCTGGTTATCTTACTTACATTCACATTATTCACAACTTTTCCAGCCTATCCAAAATTAGCGGATGTGTTCGGTACATCTCGATAATTTGAAGAAAATAGCTACAAATGAATGCAATACGAAGTCTGTGAGGTTCTTTACAGACACTGATACGTACTGGAGTATCTCTTGTGTTCAAAGCTCCTCTGTGAGTTTCATAGATTGAGAGAACAGCCACATACGAGTATAGCTCAATAGATGGAAGAGCAGAAGGTGAAATGAAGAAGATTAGAAACTGTGGATCTTTCTAAAAGTCAATTATAGATGTGCAAACTCTCCACTTAGCTACTGGAGTGTTTCTATACAGCTTTTACCTCCCTATTTCATTGCCTACAAGTGGAGAATGTACGCTTAGCGATAACTCGAATAAATGGCAGATAAAAGCTGAAATAAAATGAAATAAGATTAATGTGACACTCTTTAGGGTAAATAGTATATCACAGACATCTTTTATACGCAATCAGTACACTTTTGTGCTACATTTACCTTGACTCTATAAGCACCCATCTAGAGAGATATATCATGGGTTGGATATCTTGATGTTTGTGGGATAAAAGGTGAAATGGAGAATAAAAAGAAGTCAAGGGTAATATTCCAAGCCATCAATATATAATCGATATCTCATTGCTGTTACTGGTATATATTATTATTGTATTACTCTCTATTATGTGAGCTTCATCGAAAGACAATATTTAGGCGCCGAAATAAGTCGATTAATCAGCGAGGAAATGATCAATTGAAGTAAAAAGTAGCTTCCAGAACTTGACTCCAGCTAAAAACGAGCATTAGATAACTTCCTGTCCATAATAACGCGTTACTTCTTCATCTACATACGCAATAGAGGTTGAGAGACAATACTCAGAACCTGATATCTCGATTCAATATCAAAGAAAAGTTGAAATGAAGCAAGATAATGTCCTCAGGGTGCTTAGATGGTACAGAAGTGCAATATTGCACTTTCAGTTGTCGTAAAAATGTATTTATCGGACAACTACCTCTGCTATAAGTGTTGTAAATGAGAGTCAAAAATCATTGACAGTGATAACTCGATATAGTGAGAAATAAAGCTGAAATGAAATATAGATAGAAGTCTGGACCACTTATAGTAGGCGTTAATATATAGCCGGGCACTTCGTCTGGTCTCTAGTATGTTTTATTACTGTATATCCTGCTATTCTGCGGGCTTCATTGAAGAGGAAATGAAGACGTAGGAATAAATGGTCGAAGATAAAAGCGGAACTAAGTCATATTACAATAACAGAGCGTTCGATATAGCCAGAGGTAATTAACTAACAACAGAAATATGTCTCTAAAGTTCTTGTAACAATTCACTCTGTAAGGTAAACATGCAATAAGCCGTTGTAGGAAGAGATCGATTAATAACGAAGAAAAGTTGAAGAGAAGAAGGAGAAGTTGTCCGGGATGTTCAAACCAGCTGATATGTGCCATTTATTACCTCTTGTTGCAGTTTGAATGCATGCCTGCCACATTTATCTCCTCTGAGAACATCGTAAATTGGCTGAAGGATCATGGACATGTAATTATCGAGGAATAGAAGAATAAAAGTTGAAATGAAGAGAGATAAGCAGCACATAGTGTTTCTTAGGGCGGTTTGTATATGCTTGAGTGCTTTCGGTAGCTGCTAGTGTATTTTTCAGTATTCATCTCTTCTCTTCCAGCATCTTGGATATCAGTGCAGAATTTACGTGTAGGGTAGCTTGGATAAATGACGTTGAAAAGCTGAAATGAGGTAGAATAAGATGATAGTGAAGTTTTTAAGAGCTCTCAATACAAGCTAAAATACTTCTCTCTGTTGCTATTATGTAATTATGACGCATTTACCTCTTTGATATACCTTATGACTGAAGAGACAAAAGTCATGGGACTTCAAACTTGCTAAATAGAAAAGGGAAAGCTGAAAAGAAGTAAAGTAAGTGACTAATACGAGATAACAAGTGCTGAAAACTAAGATACAGTGTCAACTTATCATTTCCCTTGTATATTTTTCAGGTGCATTCCTCTCTGCTATGTAACATGAAGAACGGGAGCCCAAAGCATGGTTAAATAACCTAATAAATTATATAAAAAAAGCTGTAGTGAAGAAGGTTGAAATGCCCAAGACACTCAGAAGAGCCAATAGTAAATAATGGGCCACTTATTCTTTTTCCTAGTATAAAATATTCACGTATACACACTTCTGTCAACACCTCTGGTTGAGAGAAAAGAGATAGCCTAATAAATCATGAAGAAAAGCTGAAATGAGGTAAGATTAACAGTTAGAGAAATTGAGTCAGCCATTTTTTAGTAAAATATCACTTCTTTTGTTGCTGGTATCTACAAACACTGCGTATTTCTCTCTTTTGTCAACATCATTGATTGAGCATGAAATGTAAGCGTGGGGTATACTAAATAAAAGAACAAAAGTGGAATTCAATAGGTATGAGCACTTCATAATGTTTATATCAACTGAAGGTTGGTATAATTCAGCTTCTAGATGTCTCTGGCTAGTAATTATGTCTATATCTCTCTCTTCTGTGAGCATCAGTACTAGCAAGAAAACTAGGTGTAAGGGCTAGTCGATCAATTGACGAATAAAAGTTGAAATATGCCATGAAAAGATACTAAAATTATCCAACTAGCTATCTTAGTGAGGAGGATCACTTCTTTGTTGTTGTTTAGACACATTCGTGTTTCATTTCCCCCTTTCCTGTGAGCTTACTAAGAGAGGTATCAATCTTGACCTGGATTATGTCGATGTATTAAAGTGTAAAGCTGAAAGCAGGCAAAAAGAAACTCTCATAGTAGTAGTAATGGCTACGAGTACATAGTTGCCTACTTCTTTCTATTCTTGATATTCATTTCTACCGTGGATCTCTGTTCTGTCAGCCAGCTTCGGAAAGACCCACAACTCAAGCCCGAGATAAGTCGATTGAATAGCAAATAAAGCTGAAAATTAGTAAGATAAGAGACTGGGGGCCTTTAAACCGATTATTTCTGTGTTAAAGACCACTTTTGGCTGTCTATATTACCGTGCTTATGCTATCGAATTCTTGTGTTCTGCAGTCACCGACTATCTCGGCTTGAGATAAGTTGATAATTGAAGAATAAAAGCTGTAGAGAAGTATGAAAAGTTGCTTAGAGCATTTTTAATAGCTATTAGTACGCAGAAAACGAACTACCCAGGTCTTGGATGTCTTTTTATACTGTATTCATCTCTACTTAGTAAGCATAATACGAAAGACCGAGATGATACACAATTAGGTAAACTCGATAAACACGAGGAATAAAGCAGATGAGAAGGGTATAACCGGTTAGGGACCTTTTTGAAAGCTAGTTGTATAGAATATATTACTTCTTAGTATTCCTAGCAGCTATTATTCTTGATTACTTCCCTGTTCAGCGCGCAGCATATGCAATAACGAACCTGACCTGTTAACAAATCGATTCTTGAGGAATAAAAGTTGAATGTCAGTGTATCAAAAGGCTAATGACGTTCTTTAAGAGCCATAGTACGTGATTAATTAACTCTTGTTGTTTCTGGATATTAATTATACTGTACTTTGCTCTTTCTGTGATCGTCATAGAGGGCGAGTAGAAAAAAGGTACAAGGATGATTCGACTAAACTAAAGAAAAAAGATAGAAGCATATACGAGTGATCTCTGGTGATTACTTTCAAAGCTACGACTGTTTCATTTCCAAGTTATTGTTACCACAGAAGGTATACGAGAGGTACAAGTTCTCTATGTGTCCACTCTTGGGCTAGTTAGCTTAGAGGTTGGAATATCTCGGAAAGCCGAACATAAAAAGAGTAAATGACGAAGAGTAAGAGGTCAAAGACAATGAATGTACTGTGAAAATGCTATTTAACTCGTTATTCTGTCGCCTGTGTATTATCTCTGCTTCATTTCTCTGAATTTTATAGTCACGGGTAAAATTGCAAAACTCAAGATTATGTAATACTCGAATATCTGTAAAAAAAAGTTGAATTGAGGCAGGGGAGGAGTCGGATGACGTTCCATAAGTTCTTTAGTACATATATGAATACTTATTTACTGTCATTGAGATATATTTCCAATACTGTACTCTCTGTCAGCACCTCATACAGGAAGAACAAATGCAAGCGTTGGATTTTCTCAAATAATAGACAAAGAAAAGCTGAAAACAAGTAGAGTAAGATGCTCATCAGATTTGGAATGGCTCATAGTACGACAAAAACAACTTATCTCAGCAGTGGGTACTTAATATTGGTGTATCTACCTCCATCCTATAGGTATTATTGCATGAACAGATATTGTGGGTCACAGTTGTCTCAAAGTTGTTGAATAAAAGCTATAGAGAAGTATAACAAGAAGACAATAACAGTTTTAATGGTTTTAGGTAGATAACTGACAACTTATTTTTGTCAGTGGTGCTTGATTTCATAGTATGTCCTTCTGTTTATGAGTATGATAATGAGAGGCCAAGCCATGAATAAAACAACATGATAAATTAAAGAAAAAAAGCTGAAAGGAAAAAATATAAGTCCACCATGAAGTTCATAGAGACCATAAGTAGATTTTTGGCTATTTTGTGTTCTCTGTAGTATAAATTTCTCTTGTATTTCTCTCTGTTATATCTTCAACTTCCATGTGGGAAAATACACCCAGGGGAATATCTTGATGTAAAGACGAAAAAAACATCAAATGAACTACTTGCACGATAAAGCTCTCAAGACATTCAAGCAGCCAATATTCAGCGATTTGTCACCTTCGTTTGTTGATGGTATATACTACTGCTATACTAACTCATGTTCTTTAAGTACGAGAGGTTGAGAGGCAAGCTCAGAAGTGAGAGCTCGATAGAGTAGCAAAGAAAAGTTGATTCGAAGTAAGAAAAAGTGTTTATGATCTTTATCCAGCCCTGATTGTGCGTTGTATCACAGTTAGCTGTAGTGAATACGTATTTTAGCTACAACTAACTCCGCTATAGGTATTGCACAAGAAGGTAACATCGTCCACAGGTACAACTTGAATTTAGAGAAGAAAGTTGAAAATAAGCAATAAAAGAGACTCCTAATGTTATTTATGTATTTTAGTAGCTATCTGGAAACTCTTCTTGTCTTTGGTATACCCAGATCATTCGTTTGTGCTGTTCTGTTCACAACTCAATGGAGAGGATGAACACATGGTAAGGACAACTGGGTAAATCGATTAAGAAAAGATGAAATTAAGTAACCGAATACCCTCAAGACATTGATTTAGCTACTGTAGTATCATGCAACTGACCAGCTTTTGTAGGATATGTCGTATTATTTCTGTTGTGTATACATCATCGGTGGGTAGAACTAGTGTATGTACCGTACCAGTAACAGACCCCGAACGACTTAGAAGAGCCATTAAAGCTACTTATAGCTACGAGAAGTCTTTATTATGACTACTATGATGTACTTGATGACATTGGAATACTTCTATTTGTACCATCCAGCTTTTATTGCAGTACTATTCGATTTCTCGCTGCTACAATTGCAATGTCATCTACCCACCAAATCCGTAAAGCGCCAAACGAAGAGTAAGACAGGAGGAAAAAAACGGTAGATCCAAGGTCATTATGAAATACACCACATGTTCGAACTGACTACTCTTCGACAATCCAATCTCACTTGTTCTGTCAGCAGCCGAAATGTGGTCACATGTTGACATAGGAATAATTATGCAATTAGAACCAAAACAAAGTGGAAGAAGCTGCTTAGGACGTTCAGAATGAGCTATAGTGTACCACAATCTACATTTAGTTTCCACCAGTAACTAATTTCCAAATATTCCCTCATTAATGTGGTCATCAGATAGACTGATACATCTGGTTTGGTATAACTCAAGTAAATGATACCGAAAACGTCATATGAAGGGAGATAAAGAGCTAGGAACATTCTTTTCATTTTATGGGTGTTCACTATCAACTTTTGGGTGCTTCCATAATTCTTCAATGCTATGTTATCAATGTGTGGTGAGTGTCATTATTGAGAGATAGCTTCAGGCGTAGCACTATCGATTGATTGACGAGGAAAGTGGAACTGAAGTAGAAAACGAAGCCAGGAGTATTCAAACAAGCGTTATTGTACAAACCACTACCTTTGGCGGTCGCCACTATGTTTTATTACTGGATTTTTCTATTATGTAAAATTAGTAGAAGAAGAGATGAACCCAGGACTTGGGATAACTCAAAAAGTTAGCGAAGAATGTTGAAATGAAGTAGTAGATGAGATTTACGGCGTTTTTGAAACCTAGTTGTAGCTAATAGATTGCTTATTGGAACCCTTAGTATGCACCAATGTCGTTATAATCTCTAGTTCATGAATGGCATACATGAAGAGCCAATGTGAACGTAAGGGTAAGAATAATAAGTGACGAAGAAAAGTAGAAATAAAGAAGTGGAATAGTTTCATAACAACTATCTAGGTGCAATTATAATACTGACATTTTATAGCAAGCCCCAATATCAAATTATTAGCTATTTTCTCTCTATATACCGGAACTATGACTCTGGGAAAGAGCTTCAAGATTGGAACCTCTCACAGAGACAAACAAAAAAGTTACCTATGAAGCAAATTAACAGACAGAAGATTTAATTTGAGCACCTATTATACCCTCAACCTCTTTAATTTGTCGTTGGTATAATAATATTGGTATAATCGTCCCCCTCTGCATGTGTGGATGATACAAGTATAGTAAGCGCAATTCAGGACCTAGGACAATGCGATAAATAGAAGAATAAAAGCTGATAATGAGATATAAAAGAAATCAAAGATGTTAATCGTAGCTAACAGTAGGTAGTAGCTTACTTTTCCTTGTTCCTGATGTGTTTTCCATTATATTTATCCCCATCATGTAAGTCATGGGTTAGGGGGCGTGCAGTGAATGGCTGTACTTCAATTAATGACAGAGAAAAGTTGACATGGAATAAGATAAAGCGCCCAGGATATCTATGCAGCTAAAGATGTTTAGCTTAGCAGCAGCTGCAGTTTTTGATGTACATAATTGCTATATTAATCTCTGTTCCTCACTACACTAGGAGGGACAATACACATAGGTTACGATAACTCGAGAACTGGAAGATCAAAAGGGGCAATGGGGAAACATAAGAGACAATGAGTGAGCTTGATGGCCTCTAGTCAATAATAAGCCACCTTCTCTAGCCTGGTAGGTATTTTTATGATGTGTTGCTCCGTCAGTCAGCTACTCGAGTTAGAGACAAAATGCTTACAGCAGGAATCATGAAGTAAATGGCAGATAAAAGATGAAAAGAAGTCGAATTAAGCATCCAGGACGTCTCATCAGTGTATCAATAAGCTGAAATTGCTTTAGACTCGAATTTGTGTAAGTTTTTACAACAATCTCCAGTGTTCCCAATATCCAGATGGACAGTCAATACATGTTCTCGGGTATAACTCGTTATTTTGTTGAATATAAGTAAAAATGAAGCCATTCAAAAAGCTCAAAAGACTCTGAGATGCACATAGTATATATCTGGATACTACTTCTTACACCTGGTATGTTTCTTTTCTATATTTCTCTCTGTTCTGATCTCAACTCCATACAGTGACGAATTCCGCAGTCGTAGGAATACCGCGATTAAACGGAGAAAAAAAGCTGAAATGAGGTGAAATAAACAGATTGAGGTGTATAATGAGATATTATGGTGCGATTGATAATTTGTTACTCCCGGTGGCTTTACTAACAGCTGTATATTTCTCTTTTCGCCAACATGTTGAATAATGCTGGTACTGTAGTCAAAAACAAGGCGTAGAGAAAATGGAATATCTGAAGAAATAAGCTGTAGTGAAGTAGGATAAGTGATCATTGGCATTCATTACAATACTAGAAAGTATTTGAATGCCATTGAATGCACTAGTATGTGCTACTGCTATTCTTATGTCTGTTCCATGAGGGAATAGTTGGAGCTACAAAACAACAGTTTCGAATAACTTGAGTACTTGTAATTAAGACTAGAAAAGGTGAAATGGTTAAAAATATGTTACTAGAGAAGTTCCTGACTGCTAATAGCAGGTCTTTGAAAACCTCTGGATGTATCTAGACTTCGAATTTAATAATTCTCGTTGTTCTGCTAGCATCAGTTAATCCCGATGTTTACAGAACAGAGCTGATGCCATATAAAAAGATACCGAAGGGTACTAAGGTAACAAATAGCGATACTTGGTAGACATCTGAAGATATCGAGTAATTTTTCTCACTTCAATTGCTATCTTTTTCGTTTTTTAACAGACCTAACAATAAGTCGTATTTATGCCACCCAAGTACTGTATTCAGACATAACAGAGCGTTCAAACGCATTAAAAATAATAAGGAGCACAAAGAGGCCGCTGATTGCGTATTATATGCCAGTGATAACCTCATGGACTTTTTATTCTGTCTAATTACAGCTTTTCTCTTGTAGTTAATCGAATTACTTCAGCCCATGAATTGTCTCCGTGAATTGTACCTAAAGAGAAGCGATTAGTATAGCAAGAACATCTATCAACTGCAACCAGAACTGATAGATAGCATAAAAGAGGGCTTAAAAACGTCCTAATAACTTTTCTATATATCATTTCAACTTTTATTCATCAATTAGCCGACTTACCTCTTGGCTCGTTTTATTGTAGAGCTGAATCACACTGGAAGCAGAAGTAAGAGATAAATATTCACCAAATCCTTCCAAAAAGTTTTTAATTTATAGTAGCAAGACACTATTAGCACTTTTATCAACTCCAGTCACTTCATTTCTACTTTTGTTTCTCCACATGTCGAATCATATCGAGCCCTGCATTTTGCTTCTCCATTATGAAGGTAAGGATACATCGTTAAAACATAAAAGAAAATTGCTCATTAGAGAAATAAAATGGCGCAAGAGAATCAAATAGCTATAGAGGGATACTCATCTATTTTCTACTTCGCTCGTACCAACCTACTCCTATTTATCTCTCTGTTCTGTAGGCATTGATGGCGATAAACAGGAGCACGTAAAACTCGAATAAGTACCGAGAAAAGATGAATTTATATAGGATAAGAGTGTTACAGTGCTCTTAGTAGCCCAAAGTAGACCTTATCGTACTTCCAGCTGTCACTGAGATATTTTTCCACCACTTCACCCTTTTTCAACCTCATAAGTGGGGAGACCAAGAGCAAGTATACGGATAACTCGATAAAACGGCAGAGAAAACCTGAAATTGAAGTGTGTAACTTGTTCAATAGTGCTTTGTCTGGTGATGGAAGGTTACAGACATCTTGTATCTACACTTTTTCTTGAAGCTATGACGTTAATCTTTATTCTATAAGCACCATGGAAGAGACAAAATATCACGCCGGGAGAACTTGATAAATTGTAACGTAAAAGGTGAATAGAAGTATAAGAAGTATAAGAAGTAGCTGAAAAGAAATACGAGGTGCTGTTGACTACTTGACGACAATTCTTACAGTTCGCTGATATATATCTTCAAGTACATCTCTCTTTTCTGTCAGCATCAAATGTGAAACCATAATGGCGACTGGAATAGACTGCTATATTTTAGGGTAAAAGCTGAAATAGCGAGATACAATGGTACTATAACGCTCTAGGTGGCTTGGATTAGAAAGCCCGCTATCTTTTCTTATTCCTAGTATGTTCTAAGGCACATTTACTCTTATACTGTTGGCAGCAGGTCAGAGCCAAAATGCTTGCGAAAGGATAACTCGAAATAAAGACAGAGAAAAGCTGGATTTAAGCAAGATAAAGCCCTTAACACCTTCAGCCAGCTTAAATGGTAGTAGGGGTCACATTTTATGCTGTATTTAGTTCAAAGCAGTGCTACATTATCCCTGCTCTTTGGGCATAGTGGATGGCTTAGGTTGATTGATAAAAAGGAGAAGAGAGAAAGAAAGAGAACATCTACATAATATTAATCGAGGATCTAAGAAG
Source organism: Yarrowia porcina (assembly GCA_900519025.1). Classification (NCBI taxonomy): domain Eukaryota; kingdom Fungi; phylum Ascomycota; class Dipodascomycetes; order Dipodascales; genus Yarrowia; species Yarrowia porcina. Next base: position 74,566 of record ULGT01000014.1, on the reverse strand, counting down.
GTGTATGACTACTTTTACTTGCCCAATATTCAATAGTTCTATATTTCTCGATGTTCTGTCTCCAACTGGATGTTGATCCAAAAAGTACACATGGAAATACATCGATTAAAGGGCAATAAAAGTTGAAAGTGGGTAGGACACAAGATATGTTATGCTGTCAAGTCAGCAATTATGCGACACAACATCTCATTGTGTTGCTGGTATGCGTCAAAATCACTTTTACCTCTGCTATGAGTATCGCTGAAGAGAGGAGAAAATTATGGAGAGACCTAACTCGATACATTGGGGAATATAAGCTGAAAAAACGTAAGATAAAAGTACCTTGATGCTTTCACTGGCAAAAGGTATATGATTTACCACCTTCTCGTGTCACTAATAAGTTTTTTTACTCTATAACTTGCTCTGTGAACTTCAGTGATGGAGACAAAACGCAGACGAAGGGATAACTCAAGTTTATGACGAAAGAAGGTGAGAAGTCATTGAAGATCATACATACGTTTCAAACAACCAATAGTGAATGACAGATGAGTTATCTATCTTTCTAGTGGAATATAATGTCGTACTTCATTCAGTTCAGGAGTTCTGGACACATCATTAAAATAATAGAAAAATTGGTGTTGAAATATATTGATTAAGTGACCAATAAAAGTTGAAATGAAGTGGAAGAAAAGACTAAAGATAACGATAAAAATAGTGCTACACTCCTGGTAACTTTTTTGTATAGATCTAATGTATTATTGTTATATATACCACTCGTCTGTGAGCAACATAGGTTCAGAGAAGAAGCATGGGCGTACAACTTTGTACTCTGGAAGATATAAGCTGATTTAGAGTACGAAAGAACCATCTTGTTGTTGTTAAAGGCTGTAAATACTGAGTTGGATACCTATTAATGTCCCTGATATGTTTTATTACTGTATAGTTCCCTGTTCTGTGAGTGCCTATATGAGGGTAAATGTAGGGAAAGGGGAAATTGAAATACATGACTGAAAAAAGCTGAAACTAAGTAGAGTAAACTGCTCATGACACTTTAGCAAGCTATTAGTAGAGAAGAAACAACTTCTCAATGTTTCCCCCTCAGTTTTCTGCCGTATTTCCCCCTGCAGTGTTGTCTTCAACGATGCAATGAAACCGGGCAAAGTGATTAGATGTGATTAGTAGATATCTCAACAAAGAAAACCTAAAATTATATGAAAAAGAGACAAGTTATATCAATAAAGCATTTAGGCGGTGATGGACCTCTTTCAGTTGGTTCTGTAAAGCATTACTAGAGTATTTTTCTCTCTTCTGTAATCATCCAAGAGAGATGGAGATGGAATTTGGGATGGGACACTGATAATAGGTATTGAAAAACGCCCCTAGCATTATTATTGGTTAAAATAATGTGGTAAACAACTTCTTGATGTTACTGGTATTCTTTTCTAGGTGATGTATTCATGCTCTGTTATGGTTGGAAGTCACGGACAGAAATATACAATATTCAAAGAATAAAAACTGAAATCGAACAAGCCAATGGAACCATGGTGTTTCAAAGACTCCAAAATATCTCAAATAAAACTTCTTTTTTCTCTGTAATAACCCAAAGCTCACTTTTAAGCTCTTCTCTCTCACACTCTCTGTAATAAGGACTTTCAAGGCAGAATGTAAAATGCACCCAACTCAGCTTTAAAAAGCTGAATCCAAAGAAGACATCTATTCCAGATAAATCCCTGGAAACTAGAAAAGCATAGTAAACCATCTCCCATCTTCCTATCTGACTTTTCTTCTATTAAAATTCACTCTCACTTTGTCCATAATCTAAGCGGAACCACCAACATTGGTAAATATCATGTAATGAGAAGAAGAAAAAGTTCAGATAAGTTATTAAAACATTCAGATTTTCCATAATTCATCTCTATCCTCATTTTATTCGTCTATGAGTCTGTAAATGGCTGATATATTGGATTGATACTAGTGTACATACAGCGGGAAGCATACTGTATGAATCAGTCATATTTTGATAAAAAAGAGCAAACAAATAATAGAAAGCTGTAAATGTCATTTTTCAGACCAATTAAATATTATCAGCCTTTGATCTTACTCCATTTCAACTTTTCTCCTACATTTAAGAGTTCCTACATCTTGAATTTTGACTTCTATTCTCTGATGCTTACAGAAGAGACAAAACTAGCAATACGGAACACTTACAAAAGAAAGAAGTAGTCAAATCCCACATATACAGCAGGCCAAATGTTCTGAGTATCTTTTTTGACTTCATTACAACTTTTCTTTGCCAACTAATCGAGTTATTGCGACATGCATTTCTCTCTCATCAAAGTACTAGACAGAACTGGAGGAAATACAAGAGAAATGTGTCAGAGGAACATTAATAATAGTTGCTGATATACTAGTAGCTAAAAAGTACACTCTAGACTTCTTATCTTTCTTCATTTCAGCTTTCCTTCATCGATTACTCCAGTTATACGAATGGTGGCTTATATATCTCATTGAACGTGCATGCAAAAAAGAGAGGAATACCATCAATAAAAGTTAGAGAGCTACGAAGAAGCTGCCATAAACTTTATAACTGGCCAAAGATATTGTTAGCAGACTCTTCCTAGTTTCACATTCAGCTTTTATTTTGCCATTTATCAAGTTATCATGTTGTGCCTAGAGACATTGTGCAGTGGAAGTGCCATTGGCGGTGTAGTATAGAGATTCATTACACAGATAGAAGCATTAGTAATTAACAGAGGCTCCTCAAGCACTATGAACAACTTTTAACTCACATCTTTCATCACATACTTCCAAATAGTCCTTCATCACAATCCAGGTACATCTACAATACCGGAGAAAATATTATAGTTCTTATCCTAGATATATGAGTTGGAAATATCCTTAGAAGAATGAAATAAACGACTTTAGGCGCATCTAAATGGGCTCTCTATGTCTCTTTTAGAATTACTCCGTGTTCAGATGCTTGTTCTGGAATCTCAACTATCCGGTGAGAAACATATATTGGTCAACAACCTCTGAATAACCCAGCGAAAGATAGGAGAATTTCGATAACTGACTACAGACTCTTTAACTAGCCCTCCAAAGCTCTATTTCTTTCTGATTTATCTTTTTATGGCTTATTGATGGTGGTCAGCTTTTCAATGTACCAGTATCTAACAAGAAATGCCCTAGTTGATATATAAATGTTAGTGAGAGACAGTAGAAGCTGATACACTGATTTATCACACTTCAAAGAGCCTCCTGGGTAAGTTTCTTTCATGATATAAGCTTTATATCCATTGATTAATGTACATGTTGCTCTGGGTGACCCTTTCAGCGGCATGGTGTTGAACATGTAGACAGGAAGGAGCGATGAAACTTGATCAGAAGAGTGTCTAAGTATCAATTCATCCTATGAAACCATTTCCAAGCTTATTACTCTTCTTTTTGACAATCTAGATCGTATTCACGCTAAGCCACTTCATCCCACCGTGAGGAAAGAACAATGACAAGATTCGTAAACAGGCCAAACTCGATACATGGAAGATAAAAAGTTGAAATGACAAATGATAAGAAGCTAAACACGCTCTTTACAGCCATTGGTAGACTTCGGGGCACTTAAACCTGTTTCTGACATACTAAATAGGAGAAACAAAACAGGGCTACTGTCTCCTACCGTTTATGGGTTTATAATCAAATTAAAGAGTTAAAATCGCTAGATAGAATCAAAAAGTGCACCAGGCACAGCAGAACTTGATTGGCCCGCTTAGATCTTGCCAAGAATGGCGGTGACGACGCTGAGAAGAGAAGTAAGGTCGCCGGCAAGGTTGGGCAGCTGGGGAGCCAGAACGGAGGTAAGGGTAGAGATGGTGCCCAGAAGCCCGGTAAGGGCAGACACCAGAGGGTGGACGAGTCCGTCAACCAGCAGTCCGACCACCAGAGTGAGCACGTGCTCCAGGAGAGTCAGCAGAGCAGTGACCAGAGGAGAAACAACGACTCCGTAAAGGATAGTAGCGACAGTTCCAACGATAGGAACGGCCTCCAGGTCTTTGATAAGAGTAGTCAGTTCTCCATTAAGAGCAGTGAAAGAAGAAGCCAGAACCTGCTGTTCATCGGGAGTAGTTCCTGTAGGCTTAAGGACAGCATCCAGAGTACCGACAACAAGTCCAAGAACAGTGTTGACGATAGAAGTCACGTCTCCCAGAGGTCCAGAGAGGGACAGCTGTCGAGCAACAATCTCGGGAGCAGGAGCAGCAGCAGCAGAGGCGGCAAGGGTGGTAAGAGCGAGGTACTTGGCGGAGACCATTGTAGAAGAAGTGGTGGTGGTGGTGGTGGTAGTGTTAGAGAAGATGTCTTGTCTGAGGAGATTGGAGGGTATTGGGTAGGTATTTATATGGTGAAGAGGTACTGTCTACCTTGTATGTACTGTGGCTACATGAACCGGTTGAGCCATGTGCTGTATCCACTCTCACCGGATAAAGTCCAATTACTCCACCACTCAAGCTCACCCACCGACCCACCAGAATGACCCACCACAAGGTTCCTACGAGTAGCATCTCCACCAATCTTACCGAAACTAAGCTGTTGACAAAGTTCAACGTCCGGAACGGTCTGTGGCTGGCTGAGAACACAATGAGGTGACTTGTTGCACATGGAGAATGACTTTCAGCTGCTTTTCTCCAAAGTCCTCTCTGAATGTTTCTCAACAGACATGTTTCTGTTATAGTCAATTCATAACTTCTCTTAGTACTTCGTCCATCTCCCCATATCCGTAGATCTCCAACGTCTGTGCAAATCCATCTCCAAGAGTTCAGGCCCAACTCTATCGTCACTAGTCTGCTAGGTGGGCGTTATCGTATGCAGGTATGGTGGGAGTGGGAAGAGAAGTATACGGTCAATATCCAGGTGGTTAACGGAGATAATTTGTGTGTTCTCAACCTGTTATTACCACTCAACTTCTACCACTTCACCTAATGTTGCTCGTATTCTTCGTTCTGCATAATCTATACCCCTCCTCTTCTCATCTATCTGCTAATGTACATACAACATCTATAACCCATGGTCCACACACTAGCCAAAGTATGAGCTAATAGGACTGTACCAGCACTCCAACATGTGGCTGTATAAGCACTCCGTTCAAGCCATGGATTGCTCATACCCACCTCACCGTTAACATCAACCTCCACTTCACCTCAAATCTAACCTCCACTAGTCTCAGCTAATCACCTCTACCCGTAGCCCAGTTTCAGAGTTCAGCTAGTGTCGACGATCGCTTGTATTGAGAGAAGGAGAGGCTACTTGTACTGAGAGGTCATGGTTTCTAGGTAGAGACTATGGTATACACTATTCTCCCATTCGTCTAGATATGTAGATACTCATACTGAATAGAAGCTCCTATATTCAAGACTTTAGTAGTTATTCCATTTTATTATCTCATTCAGTATCACTTGTGGACTTCTCAGCGAACATCGTGTTCTTTTTCAACCACTACATTCGATACTTTCATGTACATCAGGTAATCCAATAGAGTCTCTAAAGCCACTACTGTAGCCCTTAGAACAAGAAAAACTAGGAACATGTAAACCTGAAGAAGAAGCAAAAATACTGTACGAGTGACTCTGGGTGGGCATTCGATTTGCGGACTTCTCAAGTTCTTGTATGTTCCCTGGTACCATGACCTTTACTTCTCATCCACTCACTTCCACCACCTCCAAGAGTCCATAACCAATCAGTATTCGTAACAAAAGTTGCCTTTTGAAAGTATCTCCATTTGTGGCTACTGGTACTCTTGGTTGTCACAAAAAGCAACGTGATATTGGCCAAAGAGTTGGGCTAGTACACACTGTGGACCCTTAAAGACCCGGCTAAACTAGTCCCTGAATTGCGACATTGACATTGACAACAAACAAGTTTCAGGGTCTATATGTGCTAGCTGGAGCATGTGTCATTCAGGGTCTACAGTCTAGCATGTGGACTGCCCACTCATGAACACATCTCAGTGAAGATCGGTTATGCAGCCAAGACGAAGATCATGCAAGATAGCGCAAGATAAGTGTTCGACGAGAGATGGACGGTGGTTCAGCCCACCGCTAGCACTTTTACAAGTTCGTCTTCTACAAAAACCAAAATAAATTTTCTACTCGTCTTCAGTGTGGTTATTATGGTGGCACTCCACTCAGGAATTGCAGTCAACAAAAGCAATTCAGCCAATAATAACGCAATTAGACAGTATCTGGAAGAAATGGATCTCATTTGAAACTGTCGAAACACCCACAACCCCATCAAACACTCCGAGAAAGTTTCTACCCACTCTGGATTGTCTTCCGAGGTACATCATATCCATCCTGGTTGATGAAAGAATAAAGAAACGTTCAGAGCTTCGGTGGGTCTTTCAGTGGTTGTAAATATCTTAGTTCAGAGCTTCTAGTGGCTTATTCATTGGTCATGTCACCTCCTAGTGTCACAGTATACTCGAGTGACCACATCGACTCGTTCAGCAGGTGTCAAAGAGCCACATCGCAATGGTGTAAAAATGACAGTCAAGTTGAAGTTGAAAGAGCTCTTAATCTTCCTAGAGAATTGACGAAAGACTTTAGCAACTGTTTGAACTGTACTCACTATAGCAGAGCTCATTGAGAGAGCATGACCTACACTATACACTCACAGTGGATCTGCCCACCAAAGGAACATCACCCAGTAACCAACCAGTTACCAATGAAAGCTCTTCCACTACAAAATAACCACTTCCCGCCCACCAAAGTAACGAAAGTAGCTCTTCCAATGCTCTGAGGTGCCACAGTAACCTCTTTAGGCCCACCCAAGTATCAAGAAAATCAAGAGCAACCTATTCAAGCCCAACAAGGTCACAAAAGAACTGTTTCCAACGAAAGCAACCGCCTCTATTGGTAGGGGAGCCCCAGTCCCCAAAATAACTACTCAATGATCTATATAACCACAGCCACAACTTCCATACTAACAAGAAGCCCAATGTGTAGAGCTCGTACCTCCCTCCTCTCTAATCTAATAATGCAATTATATTATACATTGGCTCTTTGAGCCTGAGCAGTTATCCTACCAGGTATGTAGGCTTCCCACTTAATTCAGTGGGCTTGACCACTTTAGACATGGGCTCGCTTACGTAGGCTGCGCCTACATAAGCTCTCTAAACATCCGCAGCTTCAAACGACTGCCTCTGCTCGCCATGATGCTTCTCTCTCGACTTTTTCGTATCCGGATTAAGAGTCTCTACAATGATCATACTGAGCACTGAAGACGGTAGAGAGTGCAATAATCTGATATGTAGACCCTTGAACAGCGCTCTCCCCAGACCCACCTCCTTGATCAAGTTCTTGCCCACCTGAAACACACTTTTCTGGTCATCAGGACGCATACCTCGAATCTCATCAGATACAGCCAATTGTTGACGAGTTTTGACGACATCCAGAAAGTTGGAAGCCACAGAAGCCGTACACGTGGCTGCTGCCGAGCTGACAGCGTACTCCTTGAGTCCTAGATCGCCTCTTTTCTCCATCCAAGCCTTTGTCTTTTCATAAGTGACCCACCAAACAACGGAATGAGGTAAAAAGACGACAATACCCATGAGATATCCGCGGAAAAAACCTCGAACTCCTTCAGTAGCATAGATCCGTTGAACAATCTGTAAAGTGCTCAAGTTTTTGGCTGAAATCTGCATTCGACCCTTGATCACTTCCATAGGAGTCCAAATGAACGAAGATGCCAGTTCTGCCACAGCTCCACTAATGACGTAGTTCGCCATGGAGTCGTCACCTATGTACGGCGTCAAAAACCGTTTACATTGGCGGTACGAGACCATATATGTGGTGAAAGCAGGGGTAGTCAAGGCAACAGAAGCGCCTAACCCTCGCCAGTACCGATGTAACGGCAAAATGTAGTTGAAATTGGTCGATGTTTGTTGCAGAGTTCGAATCGTGTCCAGAGGATGGAACACTATCTTGGAGCCCACTGCTCCAGCACTGGGTTAGTAAAGGAAATAGATGTAGGTCATAACCTGTGAGATGGGGTGGATGTGGTGAAGGAGTAAGGGAGGTTTTGAAGCCATAGGAGACACACCAGGGACAGTAAGATGTCTCTTGATCACATCAGGAACGCTCTAAATGTCTTTTGGATCATATCCTTTGAATCACATCAGGACAGTGTAGCCATCCACTGATGTTCACATCAACAGATCAGATACGATAGCAGAAAACAAGCAGGATGCTTTGACTGTCTTTTGATCACACTACCATGGTAGTCATGTTTCAGTTGACCTATGATTCATACCAGAATGGTTTAGGTGATGTGACATTGGAGACGTATTGAGTGCCCTTCGAAATTCACTTGATCAGAGCAGATATGGCAGAAAGAAGTACCGGTAGGATGCTGTGACTGTCTCTTCATCGCATCAGAGTCATTTCAGCTGTGGTATGATCACCTCAGGGATGACTCAGCTGTTCTCTCATAACCTATGTGACAGGAGAAAGAGAGCACAAGAGACGTCTTTAGAAGATAATGATAAGCAGAAAAGAAAGTAACAGCAAAAGAAGTCTCACCAAAGTAGTTAGAAGCTGTCCAATCACCCTCTGCTTAAAATCTCACACAGTCATCTTCCAAACGCGATCTGAGACATGGTCCCATCAATCTTTCACTCCATCGTTTTTCATCAGATACGACTGAGAAGTTGGAAATCAGTTCATCTGATCCCTCCAAGTCGATTCATACCTTGATCGAGACTATCTTCTTCACTGTTGCTTCACATCTGTTGCTGTTCATGAGTTGACCAACCAACATGATCATGAAGACTCTTTTCAACCAACTATTTTTAAACCACCCTAATCCACTTCTTACCCAGCCACATGAGCCCGGTAATATCAACTTGTCCAAATCTCCATTAATCATACTCACACTGAAGCCATAATAGTGCCGAGATCCATCGTTCTCTTTGTGTCTTTGTCGTGCGGTAGTAATGAACGTCTAGTGTATGCAAAAAGCCTGGGGGCAAAAACTGTTGTCTGGGGTCAGATTCAGACAGCAAAGGCTCACAAAAAAGTCTCGAGATCCGTCTTGGAAAACGTGTAGCGGAGGGGTTGATTCGTGTTTATCGTCGGTCGTGTAGATGTAGAGTTTGGTCTGATCTGCAGGTGGAGGTTTGGTTTGGGAGTGTGGAGTTGAGTTGAGCACGTGGAGGAGGGTCTGTGGAAGTGTTGCATTATTATCGCTTAGTCCTATAGTGAGATGGCCTTGGTTTGGTTTGTTTGTGTTGATCTAGTTGTCTTGATACATCTATCTCTCTTAATGGAGCTACACTTGATCACGTTTTTAAGATCATACTCCTATCTCATTTTGTTCTGTTGAGTATCCGCTCATCCGTAAAAAGTGAAGGTGGAGTAAAGCCGGTTCGAGTATGTACAGTGTGAGGAGAATATGATGAATATTAGCCAAAGAACATGCCTTAGTTTTCTTCTACCAGACATTTCCCACCTGCCCTCATAACTACACCAACTACAAGTACAACGTTGCACGGCTGGTTTTAGCGTCTCATGTCTCTCTATTGGTTGATGAGGGTGGAGGGGAAGGGAGTGGAAATTGGAAGTCGGAAATGAGAAATGAAAAAAACGGCATCTTCTTTTTTTTTCCGTTAGACGTAGTATGGTGGATAATAAGCGATATTACCACTCGAATGACCACTCAATACCCGTTCTATTGCATTATCTAGCGACATCTATGACAGGTATTATTCTGGAAGAAGTCATCAAATTGAGTTGCGTGCGTTTATTTATCGGAGCTGTAAGAGGAGTGTTTAGTGATGAGGTGATAGAAGAGAATGAAGATGACGAGTGGATGATTAAAAACGGGGGGAAATCACGTGACTACATCTAAAGAGATGTTTCTACCACCTTCCATCAAAATATCTCATAGTACATTGTTCTCAAAGAACCCCTTAGACACGATGGACCTAACTATAAGTAGACAGTGTGGACCTCAATAGACAGTGTCCAAGGTCGAAGGCAGCCTCTTAACAAGGTGGCAGGTGTGACTACGATGTCTATGGCTTTTCCGAGCCAGATTTTTGAGCATTGCTACCTTGTCCTGTAGCCTTCCATCATTGGAGTAACAGGTTATGACCAACTATACACACTATAACAAAAAACAGTAAGGTCAATAACTTCATCACTGGGCTGTATCAGTCGTACCTATATCACTTTTCTTCCACTTACTACACACATCAACCACCTCTCTCTTGGCACCCGTACAAGTCCTATCTCTATTACTCCTCAGATAACACCTGTCACCTCACCTATTCAAACCTGTCATCTCCTGGCCTCCTGACCTCCTGATCATGGGAACGTTTTAGTATTAGTATCAAAGTATCGTATCCGCCCACAGCCGTCCGAAAGCGTCTTTCTGGAGAACTCCTACAGTACCGGTAGGAACATTTACATACTGTAAGAGATCTTCATACGAGTGGGTAGACCCTCTGACGATTATCATACTTGTATGTCTGATCATATATGAGCCCAATTATCTGCCATCCAGTGAGGTCTTGGACGTAAGACGTTAAGGCTCCACTTATTCAGTTCTGACACCAACTGTCTTCAAGGGATGAAGTGTATCTCACCAAGTCTTCGATGAGTGCTTTTACTGCATCACAGCCTGAGGTCATAAGAGGTCAAAAATGCGGTCTCACACTCCCTTTATTATCTCAGATTACGACACACCGCCTTAATAACCGCCCCCTAATGGTCTCGCTTTAAGTCCATTTCACCCCCCAGTCATGGGATGACATCATCGCTATCGTTGCAGTAGCCCCTCCATTTCGAAGCTAGACGAGATCTAGCTCATTCGGAGTCCGTACATTTGACGAGAGCAACACGACACCACCAAAACGATTATCGGACTCCTACATTATTTCTTGGCGTTTCTGAAGCGGCAACAACTGGCATAACAACAACAGCACGGAATTATAATATCAGTAACCGCCCATTCCTGGTGTTCTTGCTCTCATATATCAGCCACGAAATGGTGCCATTATAGCCACTAAAGAACAGCCCATTGCTTCAACTACACCAAAGACACGTGCTATTGACTTGTATGTAGTTTATCTTTGTTAGATAGACCAAACAGAGATACACAACTTCTTATAACTCTTCAGTCGTGTCTTTTTTTATTCTTCAGTCGTATCTTTCCATTAGCTTTGTCTTATGGAACCTCAGGGGTCTTATGTGGGGGGAAGAGAAGGTCACTACAAAGGGGGTTATAATACTCCAAAGTGCGGATTTAAATATATGAAAATACTCACCACAGTCTCACGAAAACACTGGTACCCTCCTTTCACCTCCTACCACTCTCCATCACCTCTTAACCCGCTCCATCTCTCTCCCACCACACGGCACTTTTAAACTCGGCTAGTGCATCGGATCCCTAACACCCAAATGCAAGGCAAAATAAGGTTTCGCAGGTCCAGTGCCTCGTCCATAAAGACACCTCTCTGCCCTTTTCAAATGTTCAGTCTACGAGCACTTTGCGGCGTTGCACAACGGTCAATACTTCGCCCAGCCCCTCTCCGAACAATGTCTCACGCAGCACGACTTTTGCCCAATCGGGTGCCCAAGAAAAACGGCCCCGAAAGAGACCCTTCGACTCTCTCCAACTATGAACACTTCAAGCCCACAAACACCAGTGTGAATCTCAAGGTCAACTGGGCCGACCAAAAGTTGGCTGGTTCGGTCACTTATGATCTGGACGTGGAGGGAAAGCCCCAGGAACTGGTTTTGGATACTTCTTACCTCGATATCCAGGAGGTGGAAGTGAATGGAAAAAAGACTGATTTCAAGATTGGAGAACGTCATCATATCTTTGGTTCTCCTCTGACTATTGCTCTGCCTTCTGATGCTGGAAACAAGGTCCAGGTCAAGATCACTTACTCTACTACTCCCTCTTGTACTGCTCTACAATGGTTGACTCCCGAACAGACTGCCGGAAAGAAGGCTCCTTACTTTTTCTCCCAGTGTCAGGCCATCCATGCCCGATCCGTCATGCCTGCCTTTGATACTCCTTCGGTGAAGTCCACTTTTGATATCGAAATCGAGTCTGAACATCCCGTGGTTGCTTCTGGTCTTCCTATCAAGTCTGGAACCGACTCTGGAAAGTTTGTTTTCCGACAAAAGGTGCCCATCCCTGCTTATCTGTTTGCTCTGGCAGGTGGAGATCTCGATTCCGCACCCATTGGTCCCCGATCTGACGTCTACTCCGAGCCCTGTGATCTCCACAAGTGCCAGTACGAGTTTGAAGCCGATACAGAAAAGTTCATCAATGCTGCCGAGAAGATTGTCTTCCCTTACGAGTGGGAGAAGTATGATGTGCTTGTTCTGCCTCCTTCTTTTCCTTACGGAGGTATGGAGAACCCCAACATCACTTTTGCTACTCCTACTCTTGTTTCTGGAGACCGACAGAACGTGGATGTGATTGCACATGAGCTGGCCCACTCGTGGAGTGGAAACCTCGTCACCAACTGCTCCTGGGAACATTTCTGGCTCAACGAGGGCTGGACCGTTTACCTTGAGCGACGAATTGTGGGTGCTCTGGAGGGAGAACAGCAGCGACATTTCTCTGCCATCATTGGATGGAACGCTCTGGAGGAGAGTGTCAAGCTCATGTCCCGAGACCCCGTCCAGGAGTCTTACACTCAGCTGGTTGTTGATCTGAAGCCCAATGGAGGTGCTGACCCCGATGATGCCTTCTCTTCCGTTCCTTACGAAAAGGGATCCACCTTCCTCTTTTTCCTGGAGACCGAGATTGGCCAGGCCAAGTTTGATCCCTTTGTCAAGCACTACTTTAAGCATTTCCGATACAAGTCGCTGGACACTTACCAGTTCATTGACTGTCTGTTTGATTTCTACGCCAACGACCAGGAGGTGACCGACAAGTTGAACGCCATTGACTGGGAAAAGACTCTGTTTGCTCCCGGACTGCCCAACAAGCCCAAGTTCGATACCACTCTTGCCGACGAGTGCTACAGCCTTGCTGCTCGATGGAAGGACGCCTCCGATGCCTCTGCCTTTTCTGCCAAGGATATCGCCTCCTTCAACTCTTCTCAGATGGTTGTGTTCCTCATCACTCTGAGCGAGTACGAGGGCAAGGATGGATTCTCCTGGGCCAACAAGAAGGAGCTCATTTCCAATATGGGCGATATCTACTCGCTGGCCAACTCCTCCAACCCCGAGGTCATTGCCAAGTGGTACTCCATTGCCATTCTGGCCAAGGTTGAGTCCGAGTACCCCAAGCTGGCCGACTGGCTGGCTACCGTTGGACGAATGAAGTTTGTTCGACCTGGCTACCGAGCTCTCAACTCTGTGGATCCCAAGCTCGCCAAGGAGACCTTTGAAAAGAACAAGGACTTCTACCACCCCATTTGCCGAGACATGGTTGCCAAGGATCTGCAGTAAGGAGGGTGCGAGGAGTGATAGTTAATGAGATGATGTATATAGTCAAGATGATGTATGAATGAGGCTGAGAGAGTGGGTAGAGATGAGAGAGTACAAGTACAGTGCTGGGCTGACTAAGCAAGTGAGTACATACAACCATGGACAATAAGTACAGGACCTAAGAGTTTTAATGAATCAAGAACAGTTCACCTCTACAATTACACAGGGTAAAATCGCTGAGTCCAGTTCAGTGTGTTGGGAACGAGACTGTCGGAAGAGAGAGTCAATGAGAAGGAGTACATACCGGGAAGCAAATGAAGATAACCAAGTTGGGTGATGAAGTAACATAACAGTGAACCGAATCTAGTGTGATATTCGATCTTATCCCAGGAATGTAGTAGGGGTATCGTTGCTGACTGCTTCCATATTGAACCGCTATATCTTATCCAAGGATGAAGATGATCAATGCTATAAGTTCCAATCTTCTCTGAACAGACCTACTGTAGCTTTATGTCAGGTGGACAACTTTGAACTCAAGTCCATTTCTTTTAACCATGAGATATCACTTTGTTCTTATATGCTACCTGGAAGATATAAAAATGCTAGCATGGTAATGTCTAGACGAGGTATACCTTTGCTTTCCGAGTCTTCTGTATTATTTTTTTATCTACTCAATTGATTCTATTTTGTAGGAGTGTATCTCTTCATGGACACCGTAAGAGTCCCTCACCAAGTAAGAGGCTCTACTGGTAGCTGGGTGATTTATCCCGAGTCATGTCTACATTATCCTGGAGAAGATACCGCCCGAATGATCTTATTAACGAATAACAATGGTTGGGCTCTGAATACCTTGTTCATGCCGATTCCATTCTACAGGATGTGTCAATATACTCCAAGTTCCCAGACGATAAACCTGTACATTTTAGCGAACTTGATAGGACCCTCAAGTCTAGGAATATACAGTGGCAGTATCAGTTACCATCATGTATAAACATCGATGGTCTATGTTAAACCTGCTATAGTTGGTTCATAACACTTTTCATGTCTGATGCTCAAAACTGGTCTACAACCACTGCACGATTCTGCTGGTACCGTTCTACTGCTAAGATATAAAATACACACACTTAATTTATTCATTACAAAAAATCTTGAGAGAGCAAGGTCAGTCAATGGCCAATGTTTGACTACTCCCGACCAGCAGGTCTGCCAAATCTACCGCCAAAGGGAGGATTTCTGCCAAAGGCCCGCCGTCCTCGTCGAGTGCTGTTACTACGAAACCTAACTTCCCGAACAACTTCCGCATACTCGTCCTCATCGACAGCGTCTCGGACATCCCGTCCATCTCGAAGAGGTATTCTTAGCCGAGTAGGATTTTCAAGCTCAACTACTTCTCCAAAACGAGGTCTTCGGGCACGCCTATTTCTTCTCTCAAATCTTAGGGGAACTGGTGGTGGTGCAAAAGGAGCATTTATTTCTCGTCGACCAACAAGATGCTCCAGTAATTCTACTGCTCGTGCCCGTCGAAGATCAGCAGCTCGGGGTCTTCTTCGGCGAGGATCAGGATCGCCATTGATAGAGCGAATGTAATGGTCTGCAATGACAGAGAAGTTTCCACGGGTACGACGGTTTTCACGGGTAAGACGGTTGTGGGTCCGTGTAGTCGGTCCGGGAGGCTCAGCCAGAGTCCGGAGAGCACTCGAGAAAAGGTTGGGCTCTCTGGTACGGTTTTCAGAAAAACGTCGATGAAAGTCAGCTATCCAGGCACGAGCGCCTTCAACAGTAGAAATGTCGTGTCTAGGGAACAGATTCATATTGGCTTGAACCATGCCACGTCTCATTCTGGCGATAGCGGCTTGAATGCTCTCGCGTCTGGGAGTCGGACCGGGCCTAACAACGCTGGCTCCATTGGGTCTTTCTTCAGGGACTCTTCTTGTAGCAATGATGGTGAAACCGACAGTATTATCGACCGTATTATCGACCGTATTATCGACCGTATTATCGACAGTATTATCGACACTGTTATCGACACTGTTATCGACACTGTTATCGACAGTGACCTCGATTTTTTTGGCCTCGTTTTTCTTGGCGTCTTTCTTCACTTCGTCTTCCTTGACATCGTCCTTGACGACTTCCTCAACCTGCTCCTTTACCTTGTCTCCCTTTACCTGGGCTTCCTTAGACTCAGCCATTGTTAAAGTGGTAGCAGAAGCTGTTGCTGATGAGTTCCAAGAGAGAAAACTGGGAGGATTATATATTGGCAATTCTGGACGGCTTTTTCCCACATACCCCTGGGCACAAATACACACGAGCCCAACTTCTATTGAAGCATCCAAATCGGTGTCTTCGTTCTCCTCTTCTCATTGTCTCTGGTGTGGCATATTATCCAGTATGAACATTGCTCTCGAAAAAGGAGTCATACCCGACCTGCAGAAGATAATATTGAGATTGCATTATCCAAGCATAGATAGGTTTACAGGAGATGTAAAATGGGAGGTCAAATTAGACCTGTATCCTGTTCAGCAAAAAATGACCAATAAAATGATACCAGTGAAGCATACATTTGTAAACGCGACATGTCTTATGAGCTAGATGCATGTTGTTCAGTTTTACAAATATTATGTAGTCGTCACCAGATGCAACTCACTTTGCCACACGAGATTCCTTTTCAGGTGGACAAGCAAAAGTAGACAACAGAGGTGGACAAACAAGACAAACAGGAAAGGCCTTGTTCCAAGACAAGAAATTATGCCTTGTTCAAGACAAGGTCTTATACGAGTATAAGTTTCGAAAATTACCTGATTGGTGCATTAAACGCCCTCTATAGCCCCATATTGTCGGTTCACGTGGGAGAGGAACGCGTCAGTGCCTAGAGAGGGTCCGTCAATACGAGGAAAAAGACGAGATATTTTTCCACACCGACAGGGAGAATGAGTAAAGGGGTTGTCCCTGAGAAGAAGTGGGTCATTCTACCATAACTAGTTGTATGTTAAGGAAAATACTGGGTTAGAAGTGTATCGGTACTGTTAGCCATGTTTGGACTTTTTCAGCTACAAATTCGAACAATTCCCTGAGCCTTATTTCCAGACGTCTCCACAGTGTAACGTATATACTCAACAGAATGCATATTCCCACAACGTAAGCGAATGAACTGTGATTGTCAGTGGGGGTTGTATTGTATGGGTATACCCAGCTGGAGTCTACTTGTATATTTTCTGCGGACACCAGTTCATAAAATGTCCCCTTGGAGAACTCTGCCACGAAATACTCTACCAAGGGAGCTGCCTCTTTCCCAAGTACTCTTACAGTGGTATGTTTTACATCCAGGTAGTTTCAATTCTCTCAATGGCATGATACCCTTCTTTCATCTTATAGCTAACCCATGCATAGTTCAGTACAAGTACACGTGTGTCAGCCCCATTTGACCCCTTGCCCTCTTTTGGGCCAAAAAACACCCAATTGACGTTTTTCCTGACAGGTGGATTAGACTGGTACTATACTCAGATAACAACCTTGACCAGTAAGACGTTCGGGATCTTTTCTAAGACTCCCTCTAAAACCTCTTTTAAGACCTGAACCCCCCCAAGCAAGGTTCGCTATCAGCTCCAAGGTTCAATATCAAAATACGAGATCTGGTCGACTTACCAACATTGAGAGCAACAATGTCCTCTTTACGAACAAGCAGAACCATTCTTCCGTCTAGCCGTGTTAACTCCTCATTTTCTTCTCATTTTGCACTCTACTCCGCCTCTACTCTGGCTATATTGTCAAATTATTTTTCCACTAGTCCCACAGATTATGCGGAGGTTATATCCCAAAATGGATTTCTGCATATGTGGCAAAATGTGGAAGTTTATGGGGGAATGGGACGAGGAAGATGGAAACAAAAGTACTGCAATTCCTGTTATAACTGGTATGTTTCGTATGGCACCTTTTGTAACTAGTTTTGGCTCTATAAAAGTACGATTTTCTTAAACAGAAAAACAAACTTCATTACGTTCAAGTGGGGGTGACGCACTCCAGATTCGTCCCACACCACCCAAACTTTAGTTGTAGACAAGGGGCTCAATGTGGGTGGGATTACATCAGTTGTGGAACTTGATAGAAAGATGAATTGCCACTGAAATACGAATTGGCCAGAATAATGGGCTCTGTAAAGTAGTCTTGAAGAATACCCAACTGACTGCACAGCAGCTACCGTTACTTTCCAGTTTTTTTTTTTTCTAGAGGACTCATCAGCAGTAAACTACAAACACTACGATAGTGTACAAGTACCAGTACTCTGAAAAATGTCATCTACAAAAACTGACATTAGCCAAACCCCCTGTTAACCCCATGATTGTTCTTCATTGGATTATTCCTTGTCGTCCCATTCAGTCATATGAACAGCACTTACAGACCAAAAATATCTATCAGAGATGTACTCTATGCCACCTTGAGGCTGTCCTTATGGCTATAAAAAGACTACCTGTATCCTCCTCTACAGTATACTCAGAGCCATACAACCACCATGAAACGCAGGGAGCCGTCTCAAGAGCCGGCTCAAGCCGTTGCTCAAACAGCAGCTGCTCACCCTCAAAAGAAGCAGGTGCCTGAGCCCCAGCTCCAGCCTGAGCCCCATCCCCTACCCTGCTTTCAGCCACCTCTTCCATTTGAACTCATGTGCCATACTTACTCCTATCTCCCGCTGAAGGAAGTTATCAGGCATTTTTATCGGTTACCCGATCTCAGAGAGCCTTTCCTGGGTGCTGTTCTGCGAGATAAGTTGAAGAAAACACCACTCTCAGATCTGTGCTTGTGCACCCCCACTTGTACTTGTGTGAAGTGTAAGTGGAACCATGGTATCCCGAAAATTGTCTACAAGAAGAAGGTCTTGGAGCTCTGTCCTTGGTTTGTTCCAAGAAAAGACTCAAAGTACCCAACCTGGAAAGATTGTGCACATGAGATCATCAGGAGAAAGAAATACGTGAACATGAACCCACATGACGACCCACCTCTCACTTTCATTCCGTCCTTTGACGAGGTGACAAGAAAGGGTTGGCATTATCGGTCCGACGGACTCATTCACTTTACAACAGAGCGTCTAGACCTAGACCTGTTCTCGGATTTGGAAAACTTGGGAACAAGATACGATTGGAATGGACCTACCGAGGATCCTAACGAAGTAGTCGAGAACGATACTGGATTTGACCAGGTTTCGGTCACGTCTGCAAGCTACACCAGCAAGCATGGCATTAGTGTCGACCTTTCCGATATCCAGCCGAGCGAGGAGAACCCGGTTGAGATGTTTGTGCTCTCACTTCCGAATCTGATGGTTGTGATTACGAAAAGTTGTGACTCACCTGGAACTAGGCATAAAGAAGACCATTGTCATGTGATGAAGGTGATGCTGAAGCTCAAAAACTCATCCACCGACAGATTTGATTCAACACACCCGTTTGTGCATGATCCTAAGCTCCCGGGCCAAAAATGCTGGGTATACCATAAAGGGCCTCACGTATTCATCTTCTGTGATGATGAAACCCATGATGAGTTTTCTAATAGGTCCGGATTACAGTGGTATATTTTCCGACAAGCAATTTTGCCACTGGAACTGGGACATATTCGAATCAGCAACATTATAGTTGACAACGGTTTATTTCACTTCGTCGGCGATCAGGGCTACTTCTGCATGCAAATTACATTGCCAGTAGGAGGGCAGGCTCAATTTAGGCACTTTCATCACATTAAAGGAAAGAACCTCATGCAGTATGCCTACAAACGGAATCACTTCGAAAAACTGCTGTATGTCCATGGTAAGCTGTCGGTAGTGATTAGTCCAGAAGATGAGGAGTTTTACTCAAGGCATCGTCGTCGCTCTGTTTGGCATGATATAAGAGCTCCTCGTGTCTAAGTGTCTAAGGGGACATCCATCCTGACGGACACTGATATGTAAGTCGTGAATGTATTTGATATGTAAAAGTTTCATCTAAAAACACCATTTTTGAAGGGATATTCTCTTCCTGCGCTAGTAGCGGCACCATGGATCATACACGTTCTTGTACTCGTATCTCACATCTATCATCACATTATCTAACATCAAGCTCTATATCTTCTAAACACACCCAGCGAGAGTCTTCCATGCATCCACAGACGATGGGCGCAGGAAAAGAGCTCTTTGGGCACACTCCAGAGTACCAATGTCCACCAGAGCGTCCGACAGCTGTGTGTAATCAAAACTTGCCCGGACCAGGGCGTTCTGGTTAGCTACCTGGAGAGCAATCTTCTTGTCCACATGGCTCCACACCTTGTACTCGGAGTGGTTGACGAAAGCAGACCGTCTCCAAGGCAGAGCAGCCTCAAAGTCGGACCCGGTGAGACTCTTGGCCAGCAGAGAAGTCACCCATTCGAGCTTGTTGCCAGTATCCTTGAGCTTGAGGTCCAGAGAAAGACCGTTGAGCTCGTCAAGAGCAGCATCCTGCAAGTCAGAGTTGTCCTCCACAAGACCAATAGCTCCGAGAACAAGAGCAATCTGCAGATTGGATCCCTTGTGCTCGACCG
The DNA here is from genome assembly GCA_900519025.1 of Yarrowia porcina. Classification (NCBI taxonomy): domain Eukaryota; kingdom Fungi; phylum Ascomycota; class Dipodascomycetes; order Dipodascales; genus Yarrowia; species Yarrowia porcina. The sequence continues at coordinate 54,611 of ULGT01000014.1, read as the reverse complement.
AGTCGTAGAGCTGATCTCGAGCAACGTCACGAGCCTCACCGCCCTTGGCCCATAGAACCTGGACCAGCAGAACAACAATCTCCTGGTCCTCTTCCGACTCCTCTAAGGCCTGCTGGAAACAAGAAATGGACTCATCAAACTGAGAGGTGAAGAAGTAAGCCAAACCGCAGGTGATGTGAGCAGAAAGACGTGTTTTGATCAGGTTGGGTCGTTCCTGGGCGACGTCAAGAGCAAACTCAGCATGCTGGATAGCAGCCTCAAAGTCATGCATACCAAGAGCAATTCGGGCGAGCTGAGACTTGGCCTTTGCAAAGTCTTCCAAGTCGTTCTCAGACTCCAGTTCCTCGTAGAGCTCTTCAAGAGCATTGCAGAGGTTGGTAATCTGCACCTCAGCCTCCTCGTAGTCTCCCTGGAACTCCAGCAGAGATCCTCGCAGAAGCAAACCGAGTTTGGAGTTGGGCTTGGCCTTGAGAAGCTTGTCCAAAGCGAGAGTGGCGTTTTCAACTGCAACTTCTCGAGATCCCGTGCCACTGACCTTTTCAAACACGGAGAGACCGTAAAGCAGCTTGGCCAGATCCTGAACACCCTTGGAAACCACAAAGGACTGCTCAAAGTTGGCTCGAGCCTTCTTCTCGTCTCCAGTCACACTTGCAATGATACCAAGTCCCTGCCAGGCCTCCACAAACTCAGGGTCCATGGTCTGAGTCAGACTGAACGACTCCTTGGCCAGCTCCAGATCACCCTGTCCAAGGTAGAGAGCACCGAGGTTGGCCCAGATCTGGGGAGCTCGGTTGTTGAGAGTCAGAGCTCGAATGAAACAATGCTGGGCAACTCGAACGTTGAGACGAACAGATGCCACACCGAAAGCGTTCCAAATGTCAGCATTCTTGTGCTCAATATGAAGAGCTCGCTTGAGACATTGAGAAGCGGCCAGGTTGAGATTGTCGTCGTTCTTATCCTGGGCCTTGAGAGCAAGACCTAGCTCGGCCAAACCAAGATTGTACCATCCTGCAGCTTGAGTAGAGGGATCAGGACGAGCACACAAAAGAGAGTACTTGAAGGCAGATAGATAGAGCACATTGATGGACTCCTGAGTAGCAGGGGTAGGGTACTCTAGATCAGCACCATGAAGAGGTTGGCCATCGTGCTCCCCGACCTGAACCAGCAGAGCGTGGTTGGAGTCAAACGAAAAGTTTCGCTCGGCAAAATTATTGAACTCTCGAATCTTGTCTGCAGACATGCCAAAGAAAATCTTCTTGGTGAGTTCCATGGGGAACCGACTAATCTGGCTCTCCACTCGAAGGAAGACAGCACAGGCGTCACCAATGGACTTCCAGAGATCCTGAGACAGATGGCCTAGACCAACACTGACAGCACACGACTCAAGAGCCTTAATGGCGTAGTTTGCACCCTCAACGTAAAGACCGTCAGTAATAGAAGCAGTGGCAGCGTTGTTCAGAGTGGTTTGCAGGGCTCGAAGAACAATGTTCTCATGAGGATGGGTCTCGAGAATCTTTTCCAGAATCTCCAAAGCGGCAGAGTACTCGGCCAGCTCGGTGTGTGAGACGGCAGCAAGATAACCAGGGATCCATCTGTCAAGTTCACCTTTGGCATCAGAAGAGTCTCCCTCCTTGGCAATGAGCTGGTTGGCACGCTCAAGAGCCTTCAGAGCACTAGTTAGTCGTCCAGCCTTCTTGTAAGCCTCTCCAAGACCAGTCCAGGCATTAACGTCCGTGGAATCCACTCGTAGAACCCATTGGAAGTTGACAATAGCCTTGCCAAAATCGTTCTTGTTGAGATACGAGATTCCCAGAGCTCGGTAGGGCCATGCCACTTTATCCTTCATGACTCCAATGACTCGGTTGGCAATCACCTCCACAGCGTCCCAATCTCCCTTGTCAGAAAATTCAATGGCGAGTCTCTCGGCAGCCTTGATCTCCTGTGCACTGAGTTCCAGAGCCTTGTAGAAACACTTGGAGGCTCGAGCCTGGTCACCAACAGAGTCGGCGTATAGCAATCCAAGAGCAGTGTATGACGGAGCAAAGTTGGGGTTCTCAGTCAGAGACTTGAGATAAGCCTGGAAGATGACCTGGGTATCATCACAGCCCTCCCTCTCATAAGACTGACCAATTCGCCAGTAGCACTGGGCTCTGAGATCTCTGGAGACTGAGTCTGTACCTGTAACAAGCTCAATGACATGCTCCAGACCCTTTCGACCCTGCTCGTAGTCACCCATAAGAACACAGCACCATGAGAGCTCGAAAAGCGCCTGACTATTGTCGGGGTTCTTATCCACAACCTCTTGAAGCAGAGTTCGGGCTTCGGACCACTTTTTCTTCTCCACCAGAATCAGACCCTTACCCACAAGACCAGCCACGTTCTTGGGCTCCTCTTTAAGCACACTGTTGAAGATCTCCAGAGCATTATCAAAGTTCTTGGGGGCCTGGTAGAAGATGTAACATGTTCCGAGAATGATGTTGAAGTGTCTGAGAGCGTTCTTCACGTGACTCAGCCAGGTGTCGTGGTACTTGTTAGCAGCATCGATACCAGCCAGACACATTCGAATCGCCTCAGCGTACTCTTTATGGTGAAAGTAGTACTGAGCAGAGATTCGGTGGCCGAGAATAGACTTGGGGTCCTGTTTAAGACCTTCGGAGAGGTAAGTGGTGATATCTTCGGATAGAACCTCGTCGTCACCTCCCTCATTCTCCTCCAGTCCAGCAAGATCATCATCACCTTCAGCATCCTTGTCCTTGGACTCTTTCTTGGTCTGCTTCTTTGGCTCCTCCTTCTTGGGTTTCTTGCTGGTCTTGTCAGTCTTTTCAGTCTCACCCTCCTTTTCGGCATCATCTCCTTCAGTCTCCTCTTCACCTTCCTCCTTGGTCTTTTTATCCTCCTTCTTGGTTCTCACCATGCTAGAAATATCGGAGTAAACATATCCACTGAGAATCTTGAAGAGACCCGTTTCGGGAAAGAAGTCGAGGTACTCGTTAACGGTCTCACTAGGAAGATCTGCAAGTTCTCGGGGATCAAGCCACTCAAGGTACAAGTCCCAGGCTAGAGAGTCACGTGCCTTGACTACCACTGCACCATCAACCATATCTGACACCTCCATATGCAGCTGTTCCTTTTCTTTTCCTGGAGGCGCACTGGCCAAGAGATCAGCTCTGCATTTAAGCAACTTTTTCTCCGTCTCAATTCGCAGTTCATCATTGTTGGTCCAGTTGATGAGTTCCTGGTAGAGGAATGGCAGGTTGGATTTGCTATGAAAGTCGTACCGCACCTGCTGGGGCGTTCGTTTCTTCTTTCCTGTGATTGTAAAGTTTGCATCGGCCAGCGCCTTGTTGAGCGCCTTCTTCTCCTGTTCCTCTTCCATCTTGACCAGTTTCTCGTAAGTGAAAGCAGGTTTGGGCATAACAGACTCCATTAACGAAAACAGAGGAGAGCCGGGAATCTGCAACTTGGTGAACTCCAGCTGAGTCTCTGGAGTAGCATGCGCATAGATGACTCTCTCACTCTTGCAGTAGGTGTCATTAGCCTTGACCTGCTGATCCTGGCTACAGAGTAACTTGAGCACTTCAACGAGAGTAGCAAGGTACTTTTTGCCGTTGGATCGAACATTGCATGCCTGCAATAGACCAATGTAGGCCAGAGGTTGAGTGGGTTCCATCTTGATGGCTTTATCATAAGCAGCAATTGCAGCAGTATCGTCCTTGTTCAGATGCTGAGCTTTTCCCAAAAGCAGGGTTCTGTGTTAGCAGGGAGAACCGGGGTGACATCAATGCTCTTGTCACATGACATACTCATAATCTAGTCACATGATCTTGTCATATCTCGTCACGATCTCCTTCATGATCTATCTTCCATAGTCCTCTACTCACGCTTGGTAGTTTTCCTCATCGACTTCGAGAGCATCGTTGGCAGCCTCAATAGCGTCGGGAAACCGACCACTGGAGATGGCCTCCTTGCATCGCTTGAGCAACTCTTTCAATGCCTGAGCAGACATTTTGTATCGTTGCGGTTGGTGGTTGTCAACTTCAATGGTGATGCCAAAACTATTAGGTTTGGAGGCGTATCAGGGTTGGGGTTGGACCTACTGGAGCAGGCCAAGTAGATGCCAGTGTGTAGATCTAACTTATAAACAAATGGATTAGCAGGTAATTGAAAAGACACCAATAACATGCCAATCGTTGACTTACTTGACAAGCAAGTATATGCCCCTTTATGATCCACTTATCAATCAGCTCAAACTTCGACATTACGTAAGAACTCGAGTGACATTGAATGCGCTTTTGACAGCCTACTATGGTTGAAGGTGGGTGTTTTACAATATGGGTTGAAGTATCCACTCTGGGCCATCAAGGCTGAGCATCTTTCTAGAGCCTCTAAATTCTCCAATGGGCCAACAGGATCCTGATCTGTCAATTGACTCCATTGTGACACGATATTGTTATGGTGAAGTCATAAACGTCTTTGTCAAGTGTTGTAACATGTCATGTCCTTTCCTGGACTGTTTCTCTGTTTTATATCTCCTCTCTTTCTTCTCTTATCTCACACCCAAGAGTTCAACTTTCATCCAACGTTATTTCGATTCGTGGGGTAACTGTCCTGACGTCCTGACATCTTTTCTGCATCACTCCATTGACTCAGCAAAGAAAATAATTGTTCATAATAACTGTTGCACTATTTCTCCACTTGTCCCCACCCACACGTTCACGTCAATACGCATCCTGCACCTCTACAATGTCCCCACACTTCTGACTCGGCTATTGAATGTAGTTTCAGTAGGTGCCCTCCACAGCATTGACAGGTTGAATCAGATGCGTACACGGTACTTGTATTTGTATTGAGGAAAATGTATTTCCATAGAATTAAGAAAACAGTGACTATATCTTTCTAAGGCTGATTTCCACCCACTTCCTATCGGTTAATATTGCCTAAACTCATCAATGTGGAACATTCAAGCTGTCTCACTCTATCAACACAACTACAATATCTCCATTCAAACAGATTTTATCTAATCAACCATTTTGTATCCTTCTACGTGCGTCTATCTACTGCTTCTCGGGGAGAGGAGCAGCGGTTCCGTCCTTGAGAGCCTTCTCTCGTCCACCAAAGTACCAGTAGTTGACGTATCGAGCTCCCTGGCCCAGCTGGGCACACTCGTTAACAAAGTGGCAGCCAAACAGAAGAGGGTTCCAGGGAGTCACGGCGGTAGCGTACTTCATGAACACCAGAGAGTAGACAATCAGAGAGCCGGTCATGGGGCCGGAGATCTTGGTGGGGTCCTTCTTGAGATCCATCACAGCAGCCACGGGGATTCCAAAGTTGGAAACGGGTCCCCAGAAATGGGTGGAGCAGATGTCTGTGTTAGTGTGGTCAGGGGGTATGAGTAGTTCTTGAACCTGGTCTTTGACATTGGCATTGGGGCATTGGGGCATATTGACAGGTGTGGGATCAAAGATCGCTAGACACAACTGAGTCATTGGTGTCAGAGTAGATCCTGTCGAATGGCCTATTTCTTCCAAATATCATGCCATTGACCTGGAATAATCCTCCTAATCCCTCCATTGCCGTTGGCTCAACATTTGAGGTCTGAGGGTTCAACACTCCATCTTCAATGATCACCACCCCTTCAGCCAATCAATGCACTGGTACAAGTACTCACATTTCACAAAGTCCTTGGAGAAGATGTAGTTGGTTGTTCTGCTGATGATGCTACCGTTGGACATGGCTGTGTGTGGGTGTGTTTTTTGGTGTTTTGGTGTTGAGGAGAGGGAAGTATTCGCGCGGAAGCCTAAGAGTCAATAATTAGTGTGAGGGGCTAGCGGTTGGGGGTCCAAACCTAGAGTGGAAAAACGCTGAGTCAGACAAGAGCTCTCTTCTCTCTCTGCTTGCAGCTCACACGCACCTCAAATAATCCACACTGATAAACGCCCAAAATATTTCAGGAAACAACAAAACTCCACACACAATGTCCTACTTTTACGCTCCGCCTCCACCCCCGCCTCCAAACAACAGTGGAACAGCACCTACACCGACAACTGCTCCAAGAAATAATGACGACGAGGACGAGGACGAGGAATCTCTGCTAGCTAAAAAGCTGGCGGCTAATGGCCCAGTACCCATCCAAGGAACATCAGTACTGCTTATAACACCGGAAGATATCGAGAAATGGAGGGCTGAACGACGCCAGAATTGGCCTACGCGCAAAAGGGTTCAGGAGAAGCAGCAAAAGGAACAGGAGCAGCAAACAAAGAAACAAAAGCTCAACCCAGGTGAGGCCGACAAAGATGCACCTGCATCATCTTCCAACAAAGAGACTGGCCCCAAAAAGTGCACATTTTTCATGAAAACGGGAAAATGCAAATTTGCAGACAAATGCAGATTTTCTCATGACAAGTCTGGCTCTACAACTAAAGGATCAGGCGCACCAGCACCACCAGCTGATCATGCCTCAAAGGTGTATAGGAGGTACCAGGCTCCAAAGAAGATGCCGCTGTATAAAAAGCTCTTTCGAACAGACGTTATGAAGGAAAACGAAACCCTACTTGCATTCATCAACCATCTCAATGAACGGGGATTGTTGGACTGACGATACCTACTTGTAGTCCTCCGCTCCCTCCCACTCATCAGCATTCATTCATAGCATAGCATAGCATACATAGATATAAATAATTCATTACGCTTAAATACTCAGTTAGCAAATTAAATTGGTGGCCTTAGGTGGACATGCTAGCCAGAGCAGTCACGGTGCCAATACTTCCCACAAGCATGCCAGCTGCAACGGCGGTGAAGATCTGCCCGATTCGACGGCCTCCAGAAGCCTTCTTGGGCAGAGGAGTGTCCACGTCCTGCTCTTCCTTCTCGAGCTCCTCTCGGGTTCGCTTTCGGACTCGAGGAATAGAGACCGGCTCTTCAAAGGCTACAGTAGGAAGAGGGGCGGGTGTGGATGGAGTTGGGACCACACAGGTTACAGTGGGGGTTGGCTCAGGGGCCGACAATGAAGAAACGTCTGTGGAAGGTTCTTGAACAGTGGGGTGGTCCACAGGCTCCTTAGCAGGTGCAAATCCATTACAAGAAGACTCTTCGACCGTGCAAGTCTGAGTGGCAGCCTCGACAGTGACCTCCGTAGACTCATGTTTGACTGAGACGTCCACTGAATCTAGCTTGACGGAAACGTCCTGGGTGCAGACCTCAACAGATGCCTTTACATCGGCAATGGGGGCCGTGGACTCAACATCGGATGGAGCAGCCGTGGGCTCAATGTTGTAAAGAATAGCTACGGGTTCAGCTTGTTCGACAACAGAGAACTTTGCAGGAGCTGGCTGGGATTCGACCACTGGCTCGGCCTTCTTATCATCTCCAGAGGCTTCCACCGATACCTTGTTCTCACTTTCCTTCTTCTTGGGTGGCTCAGGTGTCTCTTTCACTGGAAGGGATCGGTGGACTATGATGTCTGTTTGCTCAACCTGAGGTTCGGAGGATTTGCCAACTGGAGCTGGCTGTCTAACGATTGAGGGAAAGATTCTGAGTTTTTGGGGAATGCCTGAGGGCTTTGAGGAAGGGCCTGGAAGGGAGTTTCGGTGGCTGGGTGGGTAAACATGGATGACTTCCCGCTTCTTCTGCACAATTACCACCTCTTCCTCGTCTTCCTCGTCTTCCTCGTCTTCCTCGTCTTCCTCTTCTTCAACCTCTTCCTCCTCGTCCTCATCCTCCTCCTCCTCTTCGTCCTCTTCCTCCTCTTCGTCCTCCTCTTCTTCGTCCTCCTCCTCTTCATCCTCATCTACCTCAATTCCAGCAGCCTCGCCTGCAACCTCCTTATCTTCCTGTTCAGACCAGAGTTCCCGGTCGTAGTCCCAGCCATTTTCTTCTTCAGACTCGAAGTTGCAATCACCAAATGTGATTTCAGGCTTGTCGTCAAAGTCCACTCTGTCCTCTTCAATGCCATCCGCTTCGGAGCCACTGTCACTATCAATAACAATAGCGCTGTTAGGGGACGAGTCCATGCTAGTGCAGTGGGATTCGTCTCCGTCAGGTCTGCTGATAACGCTGGCAGACGCAAGAGGAGAGGAGGCGAGAGGCAGAGTGACGGGGACAATAGTAAAGGTGATTTTGTCAACCACAAATTCAAAGGCTGTATCTTCTGTTTTGCAGTCTGGAGACAAGATCACAACAGAGCCCTCCTTCAAAGGATAGAAGCTGTCGAGCTTGAGCTTTTCGCCGTCCAGCCGCGTGCCGTACTTGGCCTTGCCTTCAAACAGAAAGAGCTGTCTATCGGTGGCTGCAAAACCTGCGTGGTTACGAGACACAAGATTGAAAGCCCTGGGCACATGGATATTGGTCCTGTGACCTCTAGGAGAGCCCAGAGTCTTTCTTTGAGCGTCAGCGACCTCCACAGTACGTGGGTTGGCGGAAGCAAGATCGTAAGAGACGCAGTCTACTTCGCCTTTTCCAGACCAGTCCATTCGACGGGAGCTGAGCTGGAAGGAGCACCGTATCTTAGTCTGAAGAGGCATAGGGGCCAGGGGGAGAAGAGTGGGACGAGTAGTCTTGTCAGATTCGCCCGTGGTGGGAGACATTGTTAGTGGTATTGTTTCTGGTTGAGTGTTTCTGGTTTCTGGTGGGGTGGGTATTTATTTTGTTGTTGTCTGAGATGTTAGAAAGAAGGGTGATACACAAGACTACGATAGGTGGCGACCGCTTTATCGGATACCCCAGAAGCTTAAATGTATAGAGTGTGGAGTAAAAAAAGCACTGCTGGGGTTACCTGTTGGGCAGATGATACGGACGGGGGGGTTATGGTGTCACCTGCAACCTGCAATCTTTAGTGTATGCTTGGAGTGGACCTGTTGGGTGGGTGTGACTGGTCAGAAGGGTGGATCTGTCATTATTGAGATATCACATGCTTGGGGTTTTTCCCATGTGATCACCACAACTATAAGACTGTGATTTTTTAAATTCCTCTGTCCATGTTGCGTTTTGGATTAGTTTCGCCCTGTTCTCTCCTTTTCTGTCAAGGTTCTCACTTGCACCTTCCCCCTACTGATAGCCCTAATCTTACTGGAGGCATGCTTGTACTACGCCACAGAAACCTTGATAGGAACCCTATCTAAATTAATACACGTGATACGCGCATGAGGCCAGAGAAATGAATGATACACGGTTTTTTTTAATGACCTTGACTATGACGCTGATATTGACACTGGTGACGCTGATAATGACGAGGTCGGATAATGACTTCCGCCCGCTTACTCTATATAACAATCTACTCGATTACAGCGACTCGCTTCTTGCGCTTCTTCTCCTTGACCTCTCCCTCGGCGCCCTCCTTCTTGGTCTTGCTCTTGGGCTTCTTTTCCTTGTCCTTCTTGTCCTTTTTCTCCTTCTTTTCCTTCTTTTCCTTCTTCTCCTTGAGCTCCTGCTTCATCTGCTCCACCTCGGGAGAATCCTTATCTTCCTCCAACTCAAACTGGTCCAGCTGGTTTGGTCTAATTAAAACGTTCTTCTTGACACTCTTGACAACCTCCTGTTTAGGGACAATGTCGCCATCAATCTGCTCATCCTTGATAATCTTAACCTTGCGCTTGGGCTTGGATTGAATAGGAGGAGTCTTTATCGACGTCTCGTTAATCTGTAGGTCAACCACTGGAATGGAATCCACGTCCACCTGCTCATCCTTGAGAGGGTTGGGCGTGGTGTCTCGTGAAATGTAGAACGGATCGTCCTTTTGCTTCTCAAGACGCTCCTTACGAGCATCCAGTAGACTTTCTTTCTGAACTCCGCTGACAGAAGAAGCAAACTGAGGAATGAGATCCTCCTCCACGTAAACTTCCTCGTCCTCGATATCGGAAAAGTCCACTTCCAGGGTCTGCTCTAGCTCAGGAGGAAGCTCCAGATCCAAAAACGGAATTCGCTTTTGAGTGTCGGGTGCCACGGGGTTCAGTTCATATGCAAAAAACGACGGCAACACTTGGGTGAGAAGCACGGGGACACCCTCCTCCTTCAAAGAGTCGGAAATGACCTTGAAAAGCTCGGAAAACTGGGTGGCAAAGTCCTGCAGCTCGTAATCTGGGGATGCAAGATACGACGACAGAAACTTGATCACGTTGGCCACCGTCTTCTTCACGTAGAGTTCATTAGGAGAAGACCAGATGATGCCCTCACAGAACTTGCCCAGCACCTTGACAATGCACACGCACACTGCCAGATCAACAGCATTGTTAGTGCTGCCGCTGTTTTCACGAACGTGGGGGTAAGAGTTGAGACAAAAGTCCAAAATGTCCTTCTGTCGATGCATGGGGTACTCGCTGAGACAGAAGAGAACGGGAGGCAAAACTCCGGGGTTTCGGAGATAGACGCCTCCATCTGTAAAGATATCGTAGCAGACTCCTGTGATCTCCTCTCTCATATCGGGAACTCGCATGCACAGGTCCCGAAGTGTCTCTCCGATTCGAGCAGGGTCCTCCAGAGGGAAATCGACCAATGCGAGCTTCTTGAGCACGTTGAGGAACCACTCAAAGTCGGAAATGAGAGAGTAGGTGTCTCTACAGCACATGTCCAGGATGTATGAGATAGATGCATGTGTGAGCTGCTGGGAAAGCAGCAGGTTGACGATGGTTTCGACATTGTGTTCCGAAGCCAGATCGTTGGCCAGTTCCAGAGCTCGTTCTCGAATAGTGGAATCTGCATTTTCCTTGAGACATTCGAGAATGACTCCCTGCAGTTTTCCAACAAGAACAGGATGGACCTTGACAATCTTTCCAAGAGCCAAAAGGCCGACGTACTTGAGGTTCTGGTCTCCCTGGTTGACAAATGACGACAGTTTCTCGACACACACGCCTGCAACATCGTGGTCATCTTCTCCAAGCATACCTCCACTAACAATGCAATTGATACACTCGTACTGAAGAGAGAGTGCTGAGGTGGACTGAATAAGAGTCATGATCTGAGGGAGCAGTTTTGGTTTAAGTCGAGGCTCAATGGGAGCCAATGACGAGAACAGCTTGAGGATTTTGATCATCATCCAGTTGTTGGAAGAGGTTGTCAACAGCTGATACAGCTGAGGGGCAAGAGGCACATAATTCTTGGAGTGTTTCTTAGCCAGTTCACAAATGACATTGACAGTAGCAGACACAACTGAAGGGTCCGAATCATCGAGTCTGTCTCTCAAACGAGAAAACGATGTTCGTAGAGCCTCAGGGTACTGCAGGAAGATCTTGTACATTGCCAGCACAGCCTTCTTTCGAATATAAGGCTTGGAATGAGACAGCATTTTGACAATTTCGGGATGAACATCCTGGGCAAGAGAGGGGGTCACGATAGTGGCAATAGCTGACAACGAAACGGAGACCTCAACTGGTGAACTTGACGTCAGATCTCGTTTAAGCAGATTAGTTGCCAACATCAGAACATCGTCGTCGTCTCTGTAAGACTGAATAGCAGCAAGATATCCTACTCTCTTTTGCTGGAACTTTGGAGAGCTCATGACCTCCAGAACATGAAAAGAAGCCCATGACATATCATATCCCAACATCTCCAGGTACGCCAGTTTCAGAATGGCCAGGGTCTTGACGGTCAGATCTTGATTTCGAGCCTCCTGGTGGCAATCCGAAACGGCCTGTTTGAGAAACCGCTCCTTTGCGGGCAGATCTTTTGCTGCTCGAATGCCCTTAATGAGATCTGTTAATGTTGATTCGAATCTGAGGTTAGTGGCTGGGGGTTGTTTGTAAATGACTCGTTGTTGCTGTCACATGAAGGAGGGGGTGGTTTTTTGAACAGTTCAATCACGTGGTCACTTCAGCGAGGAATACTCACATGACTCCAAAAGGCCGCAGCCGATTCCGCACATCATCTCTGGTCGTCAACGACATTGTTGTTTCGTCTAGTGGTGAGCGCCTTGTTGTCGAAGCTTACTTGTCACCTCGAGGATCACGTGCCCAGAGAGCATCCATTTAAAGTTACGGAGCTGGCCCAATCTCATGCACTTTGTAAACGAGGACGATACACAAGAGAGATATGCGCGATTCGGACTCCGACAGAGACTCAAGTTTGCAAGAGCAGCTTGAAGGAGACAATTTGCTGCTCTTCAGATCATGCCAAGATTTGCAAGCACATTAAACTAACTCCGAGATACAAGAGTATTTTAGTCTAACGCTAAGCTTATGGAAGGGTTTCAAGGCTCTGGAGTGAGAAGAACAGTACTGTTGGTATATCTCTCGTTCAAGAGATCGACTCCACTGGTGTTAACTTGTCCTTGCCCGAGCTCACCGTTCAAATTGCTCATTTTCTCGCTCCAAATACAGTTTCATAAATGGGTGGAGTAGACGGTGCATGATCTAGACAAGGCATTCATAGAGCAATTAACAAACGGCTTTATAGCATGCGGATGAACCAGCATCGGGTTCCGAGACCAGCTATAGAGCTTGAGGTGCGTCTACGATCGAAATTGCTTTTTGCTTCTTTTCGTTTTGCTCGTGTGACTAAACCTCAGCAAGATTTTCACTGATTATCGCGTAGTAAGTTATCAGATTGACGACCTTCAGAGTCCTTATCTAAAGAGTCAGTGATCGAAGGCTTTGGTCTAGATGTTAAGGGATCACCCTATAATCGCACCAGTACCGTCCCTCCAGCTCAGTCAGATCTTTTCCACCAGCCCCAACTTATCAGATGCGATAATCTCTGGTTTGTAGTTTATTTCTCTAGTTCTTTCTTCGCCGCAATGCATCTCAAGAGCTACTGCTCTCCAAAAATGTCTCCTGCTGTCACTGCGTCATTCTACTACTGTAAAATGAACGCTTGCCAGACCCAACCATTATGCTTTTCTCGAGACGTGATGAGGTGAAAACTGAAAACTCAATGTGCACACGTTTATTTTTCGTCCCCACCACCGCTCGCTACAAAATACCAATAGCACGCCGGAAGCTGCAAACACCCCCGAAAAACTTGTTTACTACAACAGCCCACTTAGCGTAGTTTTTCGACAGCGCTAGCCTGAAATGTCAACTCTATTTGTACGTGCATTTGTGCAGCGAGAATCTGGTGCGAAAAGACAGGACTGACCTTGAAAGAGCCGAAAGCTTGACCCCAGACACTGCAACTTGGGAGGAACATGAACCATCGTGGAAATAGTGGAAGAGTGTGTCTCATATTTTGGGCTCGATGGCGATGACAAAGACGCACGGGCTCGGGATATTATTTACCCCTCGATGTCCGGAATGCATTTTCCAAACTTCCAGAAACGAACACCCCCAGTATAAGGGCCACCCCTTAATAACGAACGTTCCCCTTATCCGCCTTTCATGCTGACGCATGTTCAAGGATCTAACACAGAACTTTGTGTTAGGGTGGGCGATGTATTCTTTGAGAAGATGTTTGTCTTTACACACTGGTTTTCTTTGTATGTATTTTATTCAACCCCAAAAAATTGTTTTATTGTGAGGTGAATATTTTCACCTTGACACCCCTCAAAAACCCATAGACTTTTGTATACATAAATTTGCGCTTCGACACGACGTTGATACAAAGACCCCGAGCTAAATGTACGGCTATATGCTTTTGGCTATTTTGATGCAGTCAACACGACAGGACACAGACACACACACTCTAAAAAAAGAGACACTGACTTGCAATAAGAAGGAAGGCTTTGACCAAACGGAAACCTCTTCAAAACAGTCCTTCTCACATACACACAACCATCAACCATGTCGCTCACATCGCGGGAAATCCGCATGATTGCGCTGCTGATTATCGACACTTGCTTCTTCCTGCTTGAAGCCATTGTTGGTGAGTACAAACGACGACACAGAATGATATGTCTACAAAGCCCAGCTCTAACACAGGTTATGCCGTCCACTCACTGGCCCTAGTGGCCGACTCGTTCCATATGCTGAACGATGTCTTTTCATTGATCATCGCCCTGTGGGCCGTTCGAGTAGCCAAGTCTCGAGGAGCCGACTCAAAGTACACTTACGGCTGGCAGCGAGCCGAGATTCTGGGAGCTCTGGCCAATGCCGTCTTCCTGCTGGCCCTGTGTCTGACCATTCTGCTGGAGGCCATCCAGCGTCTGTTTGAGCCCCAAATCATCACCAACCCCAAGCTCATCGCTGTTGTTGGTACTGCTGGTCTCTGTTCTAACATTGTCGGTCTTCTGCTCTTCCATGAGCACGGCCACGCCGGACACAGCCACGGACATGACCATGGACATGACCACGATCATGCTCACGACGAAGAGGAGGCCGTTGACACTGTTCTTGCCTCCCAGTTCACTGCCCCCACTGAGCAGACCTCTCTGCTCCAGCACCCCACTTCTCACCGACGATCCATCTCTAACATTGACTCTTCCGAGCACGCTACCCACTTCCACGCCAAGAAGAAGAACGAGCAGAAGAAGCACGTTTCTCTCAACATGCAGGGTGTCTTCCTGCACGTTATGGGCGATGCTCTTGGAAACATTGGTGTCATTGCCACTGCCTTCTTCATCTGGAAGACCGACTACTCGTGGAAGTACTACGCTGACCCCGTCATCTCTCTCGTCATCACCGTCATCATCTTCTCGTCCGCTCTGCCTCTCTGCCGATCCACTTCTTCCATTCTGCTTCAGGCCGTTCCCCAGAACATCAACGCGGAGGACGTGAAGAACGACATTGTGGCTCTCGACGGTGTCGAGGAGCTCCACGATCTGCATATCTGGATCCTCAAGGAAGACACCTTTGTCGCCACTCTGCATGTTGGCGTGGCCTCCGACCCTTCTGAGTTCATGACTCTGTCTAACGAAATCAAGAAGATTTTCCACGAGCACGGCATCAACTCGGTCACCATCCAGCCTGAGTTCAATGTTGCCACTGGTAGCACCACTCCCGACAAGCACCAGTACCACGTTTCCGTCGGAGGCCTGCGATCAGCCAACTCCAATGGCTGCCTCGCTCCCCAGTAAGATATTTAGTATACAATACCACGACTCACTAGACCTGCACAACGTACTTGTAGCTTGAGTATTCTGCGTATAGACGAGCCCTGCTGTATGGCAACCTGCGAAGCGACGAGCACGGCTGTATAGTTCTTGAAGCCTAGACTATCTATTAGCACCTTGCTAGCCTGGACCCTGTAGTCACTGCGACATTAGCCATCATCAGTGGTACATGTAAGAAGCCTCTTGGCAGCCGCTTACGCTGAGCCGTTGTCATTGTTCGGTAAATACAAGTAGCGTCGGTATTTCTGGGTCAGTCTCATCAGTGACATCGGCTGCAGTTCGATGGATTTGGCACATGGGTAATCTGATGATAGCTATCATGGTGAACCTGCCATAACTGGACCGTCGAATTGAACTATAGCGCATGGAAATAATGATATCATATTATGTCACTGCTACACCATCCTGACGTTATTATAACGGGCCATCTCTATTACTGATAGTCTATTCACACGATCTCTTTTCTAAGCAAATGCGAAGAGGTATGTTACAAGGAGGTCCCACGACCAATACGGAGCCAGAATACAAACTCTGAGTCAGCTCGGGCGGATAACTGCCGGGGTAAAAGGGTATACACGGCTGCTCGGCACGTCGTACCTTGTAGCTTTGGGGAGATCCCGTATAAGCTTCTTTGTTTGTCTGTTTTTTGCATCTTTTTTGCTGCTTCAGCCGTTCCCCATACCTCCAAGGTCCTCGTTTCAGGTGGTCCCTGCATCTGCATCGCAAAACTGCATCTTGTGCCCAGCTTTTCAAATGCAGTCCGAGGAGGAGCTTATGGTGAGAGGCACGTGACAGTTAGGAGGGTGTTTCTAGGAGCTTTGGTTCGTTCCAAGTTCTGGGCCTATCTATCAAGGTGCGGTGCTTGTAAGTTGATGATGTTGGCTGTCACTTTTGAGGGGTATGTTTACGACATGGTAGAATTGTTGATTTTTACAGGGGGGGAATAATGGTGTAGCAATTAATACCTACCAGGATGCCAGTTCTTGTACAAACGAACCATTTCCTTCTCTATATCCGATCAACCAAGTTTCGTGTTTTTCTATTTTTTTTCCTTCTCATCAGTTTTCCATACTCCCTGCTGCTGACTTATCCTCCCACGCAACCCAAACCCGAACCCAAACGCGTGGAATTAATTAAGTCAAAATTGCAGAGAACGCGTTTCACACCTTCACACACATGTCTCGACCAGAATTCAACATTGACAAGACCGAAGAGCGGTCTCTTACTGCCTTCTACAAGGGTCTCGAGGAGCGGGAGGACCCCAGTGATAATGGAGGCACCATTCGAGTGTTTGAACGACCTGATGGGTATGTTCTTTTCGGGGTAGACGCGCGATACGTCGCTGAGCGTGTCTACAGAACTCTCACAGCTCTCAAAACCACCGATCTGAAGCAGGAGTATGTCACTATTGCCACTGCTGGTTTCCAGAACTTTTTGCGAGACGCGCTACTCAACTATGGACTCAAGGTTGAGATCTTTGGCAAGGTGGATGGAAAGTGGCGTATGACTGCTTGGGGAAGCCCTGGTAATCTTTCTCAGGTCGAAGATCTCATGTCTGGCCAGCTCAATACTAACCCCGTCGCCATTGCTGTCAAGACTCAGGGCGATACTGTTGGTCTGGCTTTTGTTGATCTCAACAACCATGTCCTAGGACTGTCCCAGTTTGAAGATAACGAGTGCATGAGTAACCTGGAGTCGCTTCTGATTCAATTGGACGTCAAGGAGTGTATCACATCCGACGATAAAGTCAAGGTTGTCATTGAGCGAGCTGGAGTTTCGAGAACAGATGCAAAGTCTTCGTGGTTCAACGCCAACGAGGTGGAAGGCCATCTGGACAATCTTCTGACTGAGAAATTGCAGTCTACATCTCCCGAACTCGGTCTCAAGAACGCTTTGGGATCCCTGGCATGTCTCATCAAGTACCTGTCTCTCAACTCCGACACTAACAACCATGGAGCTTTCACTATCAAGACACACACCTTGTCTCAGTACATGAAACTGGACGCTTCTGCTCTCAAGGCTCTGCATCTGATGCCTTCCGTCAAGGACTCCACCAAGACGTCTTCGTTGTACGGTCTTCTCAACGTTTGCAAGACTGCTACTGGCTCCAGAACTCTAGCTCAGTGGGTCAAGCAGCCTCTTATGGATAAAGCCGAGATTGAGAAGCGACACGAGATTGTCGAGACTTTTATTGGCGGTGATCTGCTCGAATCTATCAGACAGAGTCTTTCTACAGTTCCCGATCTCAACAGACTTACTCGAAAGTTCATGCGTCAGGCTGCTACTTTGGAAGACGTTGTTCGAGTCTACCAGATGGTGGCTACTCTTCCACATATTGCTTCGGATCTGCGATCTATTGGGTCTGAGCTGCTCGAGGAGACTTTCCTGACACAGCTGGACTCGATTATCACTGGACTGCAAAAGTACGAGGAGCTGGTTGAGTCTACCATTGATCTCAACTCGATTGACTCTCATGAGTTTATGATCAACCCTGATATGGAGGAGGGTCTGAACGACACAAAGGCACGTCTGGAGGCTTGCCAGGACCGAATGAAGGATATCTTTGCCACTGTATCTGACGAACTGGGCATGGAAATGGACAAGAAACTCAAGTTTGAGAACCACCACGTCCACGGCTGGAGTTTCCGACTCACCCGAACGGATGCTTCGTGTCTGAGAGGTCTGTCCAAGTTCAAGGAGTTGGCAACTCTCAAGGCCGGTATTATTTTTACAACCAACGAGCTACGAGGACTTTCTAATGAGTTCACTGAGCTGTCTCAGGAGTATAAGAAGATCCAGTCTCGTCTGGCCAAGGAAATCATTGAGATTGCTTGCTCTTACTGTCCTCTTCTGGAGCGATGTTCCTCTGTTCTAGGCCAGCTGGATGTTCTTACTTCCTTTGCAACAGTCGCTATCGAGCGAAACTACATTCGTCCTACAGTTGTTGAGTCGGACGAGCGAAAATGCATTCTCACAGGCTCTCGACATCCCTGTCTGGAGGCTCAGGACACGTTTATCCCCAACGATGTGAACCTTGGTCAGGATGGTAAGAACTTTCTGGTCATCACTGGTCCTAACATGGGTGGTAAGAGTACATTTATTCGTCAGGTGGGCGTGATTGTGCTCATGAACCAAATTGGCTGCTTTGTGCCCTGTGACAAGGCCGAGATCTCCATCTTCGACTGTATTCTGGCACGTGTGGGTGCTGGAGATTCGCAGCTCAAGGGTCTATCTACCTTCATGAGTGAAATGCTGGAGACTTCTGCCATTCTCAAGAGCGCCACCGACAAGTCTTTGATCATCATTGACGAGCTGGGACGAGGTACATCTACTTACGACGGTTTTGGTCTAGCCTGGGCCATTTCTGAGCACATTGTCAAGATGAACTGCTTCTCCATGTTTGCCACTCATTTTCACGAGCTTACTGAGCTGGCCAAAGAGCACCCTGATAGTGTTGACAATTTGCACGTGGCAGCACATGTTGGTGAGTCGTCAGACGACATTACACTTCTTTACAAGGTAGTTCCTGGAGTTTCCTCCAAGAGTTATGGAACTCACGTGGCTGAGGTGGTCAAGTTTCCTACAAAGGTGGTCAACATGGCCAAAAGAAAGGCCCAGGAGTTGGATGACGTCAACTCGGGAACCAAGGCTAAAAAGTACGCTTCGGAGGATCTAGTTGCCGGCAACAAGCTTCTGAAGGAGATTCTGACCGAGTGGAAGTCTCAGATCAAGGGCGATGATGTGGATGGAGCTTCGGAGGTGCTCAAGACAGTGGTGAACAAGTATAAGGCACAGATGGATCAGAATGTGTTCATCAAGGATGCTCTTGCCAGCTTATAGAGAGGGTAATTCATTTTAGATTATTATCGGAGGGGTTGTATTCACAAGGGAACCTGGGCATGCTGTATTAGGTAATTGCTGTGGATATAATTTTGAGGCTGATATTTTAGTTTGAAAAATTTTGTAAACTTGTAAAAAAACAGTCAAAAAAGCTTGGTGTCAACGGCAACGTGATATAATATACACCTATATTCGTGATTTTTAATAACTAGAGCTGAGAGTGCAAATAAATGGCATCATGGAGATCCACTTGGTTTAGGGTTGGTGTGATTAAAGTGGAACGCGTCTGTCATGCAGGCTTGACGTTTTTTGTTTTGGGGCGCTGATATAGATCAGTCAGTCTCACAACAAACACCAACTTGCTCTTCTACAACACCCATGAGCACAGATATTCGCGAATTCAGGGACGCTCACGGAGCTGACCCATACGCCCGTCTTTTGTGCGATGTGGGCTCAGACCTGGAGTGTGCCATCTGCCAATCCATCATGTTTGTGCCCTTCGTTTTGGACTGTGGCCACAACTATTGCTATCCGTGCCTCAAACAATGGTTTGTCGACAACAACTCATGTCCAGAATGTCGTACCAGGATTTGCAAGGCTCCCACTCATTCGCTGACCATCAAATCTCTCGCAGACAACATCACCAGCAAGATGATTGCGATTGATCCAAGTCTGAAGAAGCCGTTTGAGAAGCGCAAGAAGGAGCAGGTCAAGCCGTTCACCAAGGACACTAAGAAGGAGCGTGTCTTTCCTTCTTTTGGGTCCAAGAGTTCGCATCATCTGGACGAGGAGGATGGAGTGCATCGATGCTCGCAGTGCCATTGGGAGCTGGAGGAGGAGGAGGATCGATGTACAAACTGTGGAGTGTGGGTGAATGATGGATCGGCCCGTGTCGGGGGTGGACCTGGCGATCTTGTGGGTGATGAAGACGACGATGAAGACGACGACGGGCAAGGCGATGACGTCGGTGAAGATGGTAACCTAGTAGGGTTTATTGTTTCTGACGACGAAGAGGGTGACGGAGATGACGTCTCTGGAGATGTGAGCATTCTCAGTGACAGTCAAGCATCTTCTCCTGCAGCCACTTCTATGGTTCAGATTGACGACTCCGATCTTGACTCTGAGGATGAGCAGTTTCTTCCAAAGACAAAACGCCGAGCACAAGTCACCATCGACGACAGTGATATCGAAGAGCAGCCACGTTCCAGACGAAAGCATCAAATCGCGTCTGATTCGGACGACGATGAGCCAGCTATTTCGCGATCCAAAAAGTCCCGCAAGATCTTTTCTGACTCTGAAGATGAAGAGGATCCAAGAGTGTCTCCTCTCAAGAAGAAAAAGAGAGAGCCTGTGGTCGTGTTGTCTGATGATGATGAAGATGAGGAGGAGGAGGAGGAAGAGGAGGAGGAAGAAGGTTCTGAGACAGATAACGAGGGAATCACCAATGGCGTCTACACTGGCCTTTCATCTCGACGTAGAAGAGGTAGCGACGACGAGGACGACGAGGATGAAGATGACTTGGAAGACGACGAGGACGACGAAATGAGAGATTTCGTGATAGATGAAGCCGAGAGTGCTGGGTCTGACGAAGAAGACGACGAAGCAGAGTACTCCGATGAGTATTAAGGGTGGTTTTTGGTCTATATTTTAATCAAATTAATTATTTATAAGCGGTTGTTCGGAAGCATGCATGTGTTGAGATACCAAAAGCAAACCAGTACAAGTGCGACACTTACGTTATTGACTACTGGTACGGGTACTTGCTACAGTACAGCTCTTTCTGTGCCTGGTAACCGTACTCGTACAACTGTTGTTTACGTGCCTTATCACCCAGCAAGTGGTATCATAAGTACCGTGAGCACATGTAAACAATAGTTCCGGGTAGGTACTGTACAGTAATCACTGATAGGTAAGATTTGCAAGTGTCACGGGAACCCACACTTGGTTAGACGCGTCACGTTGTCTCAATAATAAACGGAATGAAGTACCGGTAGCGTTTTCTTGTCGAGCTGTTGTACCAAATGAAGTTTGGCGTCCTGATGTCATGAGACGTGTCAACTCTCTAGCTCGCCATTCTGGTCCAAGAGACGTTCCATCCGTAGAATAAATTGGACTCTGTTTTCATCACCAGGCCCAAAGCACCGTGATATAGGTACCAGACTACCGGTACACCATTTCAGCATGACTGGTCAGGTTGAATCGTGGACAGGGGTGACCCAAGCAGGCATATTTCCATGTCAGTGGCCCGGAAAGAATTCTACCTGAACACTCTCGCTGTGGCCTCCATTGCTTAGTCAGGGCGGATGATGAAACAGAGTGCCTAGAAAGCTTCATCACATCAGGGTTCGATTTCAGGGTGTTTTTTCCATCGCAAAAATGCGGAAGCCGTTCGAAACTTTAATATGTTTCATGGACTTGATTCGGTGCAATTAGGAGCAACAAATTGATAAGAGAGCCCCAGGAGAGATATCGGGGTCAGACCGACTCAAAAATTAAACTGATACACTGCAGCTCCGGGTTCCACTCTTTTTGATGCGAGATGTTACGTAACAAAAGTGGTTAAACGAATAGAGTTGGTTGCCATGGAGATGAGCCCCAAGTGAGCAATCGACTATGAGAAAACGATGGATCAAGTGTTCTTGTACTTGTGCTGGAGCTGTATAGCCACAGTCAACGGAGTGGTTTTCGCCGGTGAGGATAAACTGGTGGTCGTGGTCCTGCTGACTAAGCGGGCTCTGTTCCACAGAGCAAGTCTCTGAGAGATCCAAGGCAGTATGTGCACCCAATAAATGCACTATAGCTCACTCATAAGAACAAGGACGGTCGTTTCTACTTGTAGACTTGCAACTGAGACAGACATGCACGGATCCTCCTGCCGTTTCTACCCATTTTCTGAACCTGAAGAACTCTCGCGATCGTATTATTGACCAATCGCTGAGGTGAAAAGACGTCTCCCGAGGTCACTAGAATCACTTTAAAGCCAGAGACTGATAAGGTTGCATAATTTGGAATTAATTCAGCGCAAACTCTCCGCTTGCGTTGCGCAGTCTTCCGACCAGGCGCGTCACGCAAATGATTGCCTAACAGGGCCAGATGTTAGGGCACGGAGGCACGAGTATAATTAGTTACTGAACTGGAAGCTGTTTACGCTCTTGGGGTAAATGAGTATGAAATAAATAATTATTTGAGGGGAACTAATGGCAAAATTTTGGAGGAACTGCGTCACCATTGTAATTCAGCTCGTTCCACTCATAGGCAGTCTTGATACCTGCCACAATGCGAAAAATATTGGGTTCCTGAGATGGCACGAGATGTGGTGGCAGCCATCGGGTGGCCCCTGTAACGCTAGATTGAAGGGCCTGAGCATCTAGAGCTGGGTTGGGTCTGTCAGAAAAGCAGTCGACCAAATACTTTATATTCTTCGTAATCCAATCCTGGCAGCTGGATCCGATTTCAGGATCAAAATCAGAAATGTCCTTGTGTAACCCCACCCAGTTATCAGACACTCCATTGTCGTCAGTCGCCCTCAAAAGACCTTCCCACCTCGACATGAATGAGAACCAACGGGCCTCGTCCTCAGTGAACTTGTCTTTGGAGCACACTCTGAGATCCCTACGAGAGGTGGTGATGCGATCCTTGTACCTTTTTTCCATGTTGGCAAGCACGTCTGTATGCCATAGACGCAAATCGGAACCTGGGAACGTCTTTGATATCGATTGCATGCATTTTCCATTCTCCGACGTTATAACAACCTCGGGTAAGGGCACCTGGTGACCCAAGTATCTTTGCTTCAGGCTATCCAAGAGCCATTCGTAACTCTCAGCACTAGTGTCGTCTATGAAACCAAACGCTAGAGGTTGCCCTTCGGAGAAAAAACACACCATACTCAATGGTGCTCTTTCCAAAGGGATGGTTAGATCAACCAAAAGAGCTCTATGCGCTTGTCTCTCCCAAACGTTGTGTCGACCAAAAAGTAGACGGCTGACACGTTTATCTTTGTACTCAACCGTGTGCCAGTAGTCCTGCTTAGTCAATAACTGATCAAGGCTATTGTTACCTGTTCCGAGAATCTGAGTGGCCGCGAAAAGATGTCTCCAAGCATACTTCCTCAATGGTCGCCCAATCTTGAAATGATACTCTGAACACATACAAACAGCAGACGCTATTTGTTGCTCCAACAGCATCACAGCAAGAGTATCGTCAACGCCCACATGCTTCATGGTAAGTGCCTCGTTGACAAATATCGCAACCACAGGCTTCTCCGGTGGACAGGTGTGATCATCGTTTACCACAAACCATCCTAGATCGTCACTTGTAGGCTTGAGATACACCAAACGCGAAGATTCGGTTCCTGGCACAGTGAGTCTCCACACTATCCTGCGATAACTGTCGGAATAAATGTCGAGATGAAGACCATGTTCTTTGGCAAACTGTTGTAAGTCCCAGGTAGCCGCGTTCAGACAGCCGTATACACCTCCCAACGGTGCAGGAACAGGAAATGCACCAGCGTGTACAAAATGCCCTTGCTCTGCGCTAGCCGACAAGCTCGGCATTTGCATCATCATTGTTGTCATTGTCGCTTCGTTGTGTGCGGGACCGCGTTCTGCAAGTTCTCTCCTCAGAGGTCAATTTCGTCCTGCAGTTCACATGCGCGATACCACGCGATTAATGAGTACTGAAACGCGTCGAGGGTACAGTGTCGAATATGCGAATAAAGGGGGAGACCGGACTATTATACCGATTCAAAAGTGTCATCGCGCTAAAATACACGTAATAGCACTTTATGCTCACCATACCTAATCTGGTTCTGGTTGGTGTGTGAGGTGCATGCCTTTCAGCTGTCAATTACCCTAACACAGAAAACGCGTCTGAAAAGCACCAAGGACATAATTACATCAACACGTTACAACTAAATGAAACGCCATATATTTCTCGTCACAAAATGATTCGACGTGTCAGGGACCGCAGGTGCCAGTATTGCACGCGATAATCACAGTTTTGACAGTACCATTTTGTTCTTCCTTTTTTTTCTGTGTCTCGTGTGTATTTACTATGATTAATAATCATGTCCAAAGAATTCTTGTGCAAATACTACCGGCACCCACACTCGTCAAGTAGACCAAACAAAAAAAACAACAGTAGCTGTGTATCAACTTATACGTCGTACTGTCTCATCATTAGTGATAGATAGGGGGGAGGGAAGTTTACCAGTATTCTGGAACTTCTAGTGACAAAGCTAGTCTTCCTGGTGTAGTTGGTCCTTCCTGGCTGAAGGCTCTAGATACTCTGACTCCTCTGGTCCCTTTGGCGCCTCTTGCTCTTCTGGCTCTAGTTCTGCTGTTCTTCAGGCTAAATGTTCGTCCCGAGTGTGGGATTCTCCAGCTTTCCGGCAGCCCCGTGCCGACAATGAATCTCCCGCTCAGGTAAAACAGTATCCCAATTAACTCAGCGGGAGCCTCATTGGCAATCCCTTGAACTGCTGTAGTGGCTTAGATATCTCTCTGTCTTCGTTCTGCCACCCTTCCAACAGGTTGCAGACTCAATCAGAGAAAAATACCGGAATATTTTTGAGTAGAGGCAAGGTCAAGTAGTGAATCACAGACTGTTAGTCATATTAAGTCTTCTGAGCATCTCTTCTTACTTCAATACAACTTATTCTTTCACATATAGAGTTTTACTAATCGTGACTTTGGCTTTCTGAATGGTACAGACATTTATAAGAGGGAAACTATCGAAATAAATACTAGAGACATGAATCACCTGTCAATAACTTACTAATACACCCTTCTAATAATAACTAGATACTTTCTATTCTTCTCTTCAGCTTTTTTGTCGTAATTGATCAGGTTCTCCAGACCCATGAAATTAGTCCAGGTCACGATCATTGCGAAAAAGAGACTAGAGAGGCCATAATTTCTAGACTGTAGAGAAAAGTAGTCTGTCGCATAGTTTGACCTATTCAAGTGTTATGAGCAGTTTGTTGTACTTCATTTCAGCTTTTCTTCGCTAATTATTCGAGTCACTCCAAGTTCTGGGTACCGGTAGCCTCTCAACCTCAGGTGTACTTGCAGAGCAGAATTACAGTATTATTACCCAGGAGGGACTATAAATAGTAGTTGATTGTAAATCAATGACATAAATCATGTCAGGGGCTTTTTACTGTACTTTCTTTGGCCTTTTAATCGCCAGGTAATCGAGTTCCTATTACGCATCTGTCATGTCTCACCATACATTACTAGTTGAACGGCGATAAGTAGAGAAATAATGTGCACAAGAGAACAAGGGGCGATCAAGTGCGTACAAATAGCTATCAAAGACATTATGAGCCTTTTATTTCTCTCCATTTCAACTTTTATTTTTCAGTATATCCAGTCCCACTAATTCCCTATTTGGGTCGCTGTAACCTATCATTCACAGAAGAGAGGTAAATGAATCAGAAAAACCTATTACCTCCAATAACATGTTTTCAGTGGAGTAGTGTATCTACATAGAGTGTCTTGAGCTTTTAACTTACTTGATCCGGCTTTTATTTGCTACTTGATCGACTTATCCCCAAGCCTTGATATCTGCCAGTTCTTGACGTCTCATAGAACTTCGGGAAAATACTACAGTATAAAGCTCAGAGATCTCCAAAAGAATTAAAATCCACTACAAGTAGCTTTAATAAACGTGATTTGCTATTTATTCAACTTTCTTTCAGCTTTCTTCTCTCAATTTATGGAGATACCATTTCCCTTACTTCGGAGTTTTCCGATAAAACACAAGAGAGATATTGAGATCGATAGAAGAAGCTTGAAGTAAACAAAGGCTCTTGTTACACTATAAGCAGCATTTTGAGCTGCAGCATATAGCTCATGACAGTTCATCCTTTCTTACTTTAGCGAATATCCTCATATACCTCCTACCCCGATGTGGAAACTCGAGCTAATAGAAGTGAAAGGAAGGACACCTAGGGACGTCTTAAGAGAGTAAAAAAAGGTCAACAACTCATAGATCACTGTTTGTATCTTAACACAAAAATTCTCATAATTCTCATCAGCTTTTATTGCTTGATTTCTCAACTATTAGGTCAACTATCAATCAGTGAGGTTTTCCATGGTTTCTGATGCTCACAGGGCAGAGGTAAGTGTAACAGTCAAATCAACTGCGGGATGTTGAACGTAGTCTACAACGCACTGCTGATCTGAATTAGCGTTTTGAGCCACTCTCGTACTTCATTTCTGGTTTTCTTAGCTCTTTGATCGAGGGACTTGGTGAAGCTCTACAAAATGAAGAATAAAAGTTGTAAATCTATAATTAAGACGACTCATGAGATTATTGACTGTTTTTAGTAAATATTTGAGTACTTTGCATTAGAACTGAGTCAAAATCGGAATGAATTTTTCTCTGCTAAGTAAGCAGCACCAAGAGAGAGTAAGCGAACGAAGAACTTGATAAAATGACGGAATAATGGTGCAATTAAATACACACAATGTTAGTTATTTTAGCATCTATTTAATCCTTTTCTACTTCTGGGTGTCTCTAGTATGTGATATAATGATATATTCGTGCTCTATGAGCATCATTGACTGACAGTGAAAACAAGGCATGGGCTTGGTCGACTAATTCTAGAAGAAAAGCTGAATTCAAGTGAAATAAAGGTATTGTAACATCAAAGTACCGGTACCTTATAATATGTTATCGGTTACTTTTTCTTGTAGCTCCCTTCTGTTTTTCGGTAATAAGTATCTCTTTCTGTAAGCATCGTTTACTGGGAGAAAAAGTGGTTTGGATAACTTGGAAAATCAAGGAATAAAAGCTGAAATAAGATGCACGAAGTGTCAAATAAGGATGTTAGCTCCTACTAGATGCTGCGGACAGAGTATTCTTATCTCTGGATGAATTTTAGTAGAATCTCACTCTGATTTGTATGCATCTCATATGATAGACGAATCACGATTGGTAGAATTTGAAAAACAGGCAAACAAAAGCTGAAAAGAAGAGAGTGCAAGGGCTTGCATTGTTGATTGCTGCTACATGTAGGAGTTTTGTCACCTCTTATGTCTCTATTTCATATTTAAGACTTGCGTATCGCTGTTCTGTTGGCATGAGAGAGAGCGAAAGGTTTTACCCCGGTACATATCATGTAAATAGTGAATAAAAGTTGGATTGAAAAAAGAAAAACAGTTATGGGGCTCCAGCCAATGTTATGCCTTGTGATTATATGATTTACATGTCTTTACCATCGATTATTGTTACAGTAACCTCCTATTTGTCAGAATGGTAGGGGATACAGAATAATGACATAGAATATCTTGATTATTAGATGAAGAAAAGCTAGATATAGGTGAAATAAGTTGACACTGATACAAAATAAGTCGTTTGCCAACAACAAGATACTTTTTGGTGTCGTTGGTAGGGATTATTATTGTGTTCCTCTCGTTAAAAGCTACAAAGCAGACAAGAACTCGTAATGCAGGTTAGTAAAACCACTGGTGAAAGCACAGATCAAGTTAGAAAGTAAGTCTTGTACTTGAACAATACAGATAGCTGCTACTCTGCTATAGACAACATTTGGATGTCCTCATTCAAATCAGCTACAGATACCTTATCACTGAAAGGGGGGCCGAAATCATGGGCTGAGGTAACGAAGAAGGAAAGTTGCAAAAGAAAGGAATACTTAACCTGGGATGATCTTTATCGCTATTAAATAGTTATTTGATCACTTCTTGTGTTTCTTTTATTTGTCATGCAACACTTTTCTGGATTACATTGTCACTTCAAATGGGAGACCAAGACCACAATTAGTAAAACTCGTTGGCACTAAAGAGCAAAAGCTGAAATGAAGAAGAATAATAAAGCCATACCTTTCTTTACAGCTAATAATAGATGATGAGCTACTTCTTCTTGTCCATAGTATGAAATACTCTTGTATTTCAATGTTTTGTAAGCATTACTTCTTGAGACAAAAACCATAGCCAGAAAAACTAGTTGAATGGATGAATAAAAGCTGAAAAGAAATATGAAAGAAGTCTCATAGCGTTCTCTATAGCTTATTATACAATGATAGCCATCTAGTATAGTTGATGTACTCCAATTCCCCTTCATATCTCTATTCGGTCAGTATCTCCGGGGAAGGCACAAAACTCAGGTAGAGATTGACTAGATAACTACAACACGGGGACATGAACTAGAAAAATATACAAGGAGTTTATCTTTGTGCTATACACCCCTTTTTGGTGTCCTTCATATGTTTTTACGCTACACCTACAGTACCTCTGTGCTCCAATAGTCATGGGTTGCGTTAGTCTGACAAATTGAAGAACTAATGAAGTTAGGAAGTATAAAAAGTGTCGAGTATCGATAGAATGGCTATTGGGAGATATTTTATAGCTCAGTTTGAGTTTCAGGCCTTTTTTTCAGCTATATATTTTCTCTATTTAATACGCATCGTCCTGGACCAAAATACATTACCAGTACTTAATTGGTAAAACCTGTTATGAGAATGAAAAAAAGTTGGAATGAACAAGAATAAGAAGCGAATATGATTCTTGGTAGCCAGTTTAGACAGTTGGTCACACCCTCTATTCTCTATCATCTGTCATTCTTGTATCTTCTTTGCAATGTTCGCAACTCTTGAGACCGGAACCTTATGCGAAATGATAACTTCGCTAAACAGTATAATCTATCAAAGACAGTAACAAAATAGTCTCAGCACTTACAAGTACCGTACCGTAGTGATGAACCACTTCTTCTTGACTCTGGTATCTTTCGCTAATGTGTTATCCACTTTTCTCTCAACACAACCAGAGAGACAATGTTACCATGGGATAACTTGATTACTAAATGGTAAAAGATGAAGTGACGCAAGAAAAGATGTTTAAGACGTTTTCCGAGCTCACAATTTATGACATTCTACTATTCAGTACCTTAAGTAGGTTTATCGCTCCATCTACCTCTGTTCTGAGGCACCATGGTAAAGGACAGAAAAGTGCCGGCTTGATATCTCGTGTAGTAGCGAACGAAGATTGAATGAAGAGAAATAAGAAATCATAGACGCTAATTATTGTAAATATAACGCATTTGTGAGCTTTTGGATATCCCAGGGCTACACCACTGCTGTATTACTCCCTGCTCCGTGCGCACTCATGTTGGGACGTACATCGGTCCTATGGACAAGTTGATATATCAATGAATAAAAGATGAAATGAAGAGATATAAGAGACTTGGAGTACTTTCAGTAGCTACTGCAATAGAATTTGCCACTTATTTCTGTCGGTGGTGTATCTTCTTCGTATATTTGCTCTTCTGCAAACATCAAGGAATGAAAGAAAGCCTGAACTCAAGCTCTAGTAAAACTCGACTAACTATGAAAAAAAACTTGAAATGAATCAAGATAAAGTGCGCACTGTGTTTATATAGTTATTGAGAAGCGGATGTCACCATTTTGCTGTATTTATTAGGTACTACTACTACCTTTACCTCCTCTCTATAGATCTCAGGTGGGAAGATTGAAATCATATACAGGTAGAAGTCAGTAAATAGGGAAATAAAAGGTGAAATAAAGAATTAGGAAAAACTCTGATGTTATTTTAAAGCACTGGCATGCACTTATGGCAGTTTTTATTATCACTGAAGTAATTCCCAGCTCCATTATCGCTTCTGTCAGCGTCATGATTGAAAGACACAATGCAGGATGAGTGATAATAAGCACAAATGACTAAAAAAGCTGAATTGAAGAAGAATAAGAAGCCCATTTCGTTCTAGAGGGCTCTTTATAAAATACTGTCTACTATTCTCTGTACTTCTAACATTTTAATTTTACATTTTGACGAATCTGTAAGCTTCTTAGAAAGAGACCAAAACCATGGGTCGTGAAAGTTCTAAAATAGCAAGATAAAAGCTGAAGCGAAGTAATCAAAGTACTTTGTGACAGTAGCAACTTCTAATACTAGGTAATCAATAACTTGTTCTTCTCTCTAGTAGATTTTGGGCTGCGTTACCTCTTTCAGGACCGTCATTGATGAGTGGTCAAAACACGACAGATCTCAACCTGATTAATTGTAGAAATAAAGCTGAATTGAAGCTATGGAAGCTAGCAACACTATTTATTTCTGTTACCAGAATGTCTTGGGGTAAATATAGTTGTCACTACCGGTAGGATGTTATAGTCCCCCATGTCTCCCAGGTCTGACAGCAACTTTGATACAGAGGGGAGGCCTAAAATACAGGATAAAACTTGAAAAAAAGTTGTTTAGGTAGCAAATGACAATATTAATAGCTATTAATACGCTATATTACTTGTTTTTCTGGCCCATGATATCGATTACTGCTGTACATAACATTGCTCTGTGAGGGCCATTATCTGAACCGAAATTGCTGTGTGGGAATAGGTCAATTATTTCACGAATATAAGCTGAATCAAATAGGTTGAGAAGCTTAGAACACTCCATCTAGTTACAAAATAACATGTGAGACACCTTTACAGAGCCCATAAATCTTTTTGCTTCGTTTACCTCTCTTTTTCGAACATCGTAGATCTTGAGACCAAAGCATGGGTTAGAAGAAGATGACTAATTAAAGAACAAAAGTTGATGAATATATAGAAGAGATTTTGGGTGTTTTTAATTGCTCTAGGTAAACAATCTATAACTTCTTTTTGTCTCTAATATGTACTACTCCTGAATTTATCGCTGTTTGGTGTTGAGAGACAGGACGCAGCGGAATGACTTGGTAAGTAGGCAACGAAAAGATCAAATAAGGTACGTTAAAACGGTGTCAGGTCAGTTTACAGCTGTTGTAATACAAATTGCAACTTTTTTTTTTGTCTCGCCCTTATACTGCTACTATATTTAGCTCTGTTCTGTAACTATCTGAGATTGAGAAGGTACTCACATAGGTAGCTGCGATAAAATAGCACTCAAAAGTTGAATTGGAGCATTACAGAGTGTCCAGGAAGACAAATGGGTGTATATAGTGCGAAATAAGTTCCCTGTTGAAGTTGGCACCTATATCTACCACAGTTATTTCTGCTATAAGTATGTAAATGAGAGGCAAATGTGATGAACAGGGAATACTCGTAAAATTAAGAAAAATAAGTTGAAATGAAGAGAAATAAAAGTCTCATGGTGTTTTTTATAGCAAACAGTAGATAAGGGGCCCCTTATTCTTTTCCCTAGTATAAAATATTCATGTATTTTCCACTTCTATCAACACCTCAGGTTGAGACAAAAAGGGATAACCTTGTTAATGAAGAGGAAAAGCTGAAATGGGTTAGTATAAGAAGTCCATAATGTTTGTCTAGCTCTTAATATACCACTTGCTACTCTTTATTTTGCTAGTATTTACCAATAATGTGTATTACGCTCTTCTGTCAGCCTCATTGATTGAGCATAAATTGTAGCTTAAGGATCTCGATACTGTCTTGGTGGCCACGGTGTACCACTAAATCTCTGAACTGTTTGGGATATATTGAGACACTGGATCAATATGATTGAATACAAAGAAGATGTAGGGAAGCATGATCAGGCTATCCATCAGCTAGAATAATTTACAGCGGTTCTTCCTATAGATTATTTCGAGATAATCCGGGTTCAATTTCCATTTTGGGTGGTACACCGTGGCCATCAAGACAGTAATTAGAAGAATAGCTGAAATTAAATTGTATAAGATTATTGCAATGCTTGAAATAGCGGTAAATAGGCAGAGATCAACATTTGGATGTGTCTCTCTACTGGTAGTAATTATGTCTCATATTTCTCTCTTCTGTGGGCATAGCAAGAAAACTAGTGTAGGGGTAGGTCGGCTAGTTGCGAATAAAAGCTGAAATATAACACGAAAAGATAATTATGATGTTTACCTACCGGTAGCTATTATAATGCGAGTGGCCTCTTCTGATTTTGGTTTGAACGTTCTGGTGCTTAATTTCATCTTTTCTGTGAACTTTCCATAAGAGACTCGTGGTTCGTCTCAACGCGATGCATTTGATAACAAAAAGCTGAAAGAAGGCAAAATAAAACTCTCATAGCATTTTGCATAGCTACTATAGCATACTTAACTACATATTGTTGTTTCTGGTATTCATTTTATATCTCTGTTCTGTTATCCAGCTAGTAAGGACCCGAATCATGGCTCAGGAACAAGTCGATTAAATAGCAGATAAAAGCAGAACTTGAGTAAGAAAATATGCTCATGACGCTTAATACTGACTATTGGTATATTATGAATTACTTCAGGTTGCCCTAATCACTTATTCTGCTATATTCACCTTTGGTTCTGTAAGCATCAGAAATTGCAATATGGAATAACCTGATAAATTGAAGAATAAAAGCTGTAGAGAAGTATGAAAAGAAGCAAATAACAACTTTGATGAGCATTAGTAGGGAACTGAAATCTCACCCATATCTCTGACTTCTATTTATATGGTATTACTCTTCATTATGTAAGCAGGTACTGGTACTCAACAAATTAGAGAAATAGAGCAGGTATGAAGGGGGTAACTAGCTGAGAACATTATTGCTAAGTACAAGTACAACCTTTGCTCTTTTTTGTGCTTACATTCAACTTTTACCTTTCAATATATCAAGTTATTCTAGCCCTTCATGTGGGCCACTCTATGAGGCTGACAGAATTGAGATAGGTCGCTATATTACGTTCTGAAGGTAAGATGAAGTAAACTGTGGCAAGTCATCCATTCATTCAAATGCCGGGAAACTTTTATTTTACTTCGTTTCAGCTTTTATTTGTTAATTAATACATTTGTCCCTATGTGTTTATTTTTTCAATATTAGCGAAGCTCACAAAAAAGAATAAATACAGTAGTAGCATATCTTTGAGACACAAGAGGTTTTCAAAGGTTCTTTTACGGTCTTGAATAATATTACTAGAATGTTCCCTCTCTTTATTTCAGCTTTTCTTTGTCATTCCTTCAGGTTATCTTCCATCTCAGTAACTCTCCTTCTGCTGAGGTGCCCACACAATGAGATAAATACAGCGCCAGAATCAACTTGAGATTACCAAGGGTAATCCAATGTCTAATAAGAGACATATTAGCTAGACCTAGCCACTTTTCCACTTTTATGGAGCTTTGTTTTCTCATAAGACATGAGATCCCAGCCCATGGTTATGGTTTCCCATCCTCGATGGTCGTAGAGAAGAGTTCAAGGTAGCAACCATAGATATAACAGCTGTAATGTCACTCAATTTGTAAGCTATCCAACATATTAGTGTTCTACGGCTCTTATTCCATGTCAATTCAGTTTTGAAATGCTTATTTATCGACTTATCCTGCTACCAATTTCGTCACTCTGTGTGACGTATACGGAAGAGAGAGAAATAAGACATTGACAGAGGAAATAGACAATAATAAGAGTTCAAATAACTAGCTATAGAATGCAGAACTATTCATGGCTCCTTGCCTTCCTCTATTTCAACATTTATTCGTCTTTAGTCAAGCTATACAAATCGTGACTGTGGTATCCGTTCATGATGATTACAAACATGAGGTGAATACTGCATTTGTAAACACCAGAGACATATATAAGTTGCTCATTACATACTAGGGGCAGCTATTAATGACATAAGTAGCCGTTAGTACTCCTGCACAGCTTTTATCTTTCGAATCTTGTGGTATCTCAACTCTTGGTTAATCCCTCTTTTTCTGGTGCTTACAGAACAGGTGGAAATGTTACAGAACTAAACACTATCTATAGGAGAAAGCCATCAATAGAACATTTTCAAGCTTATGAATGACAAGATGCTTTTGCTTTACTCCATCTCAGCTTTTAATTGCTAGTTGTTCGCCTTATCCCCACGCCCTATATTCCTGTCACCCTTTGATGCACACAGAATGGAGAGTAATATACCAGGATTGCATAAGAGGGATATGTATAGTATATATTTATTCACGGTAAGCCCTATCATTAATCCAGGGCGTCTCATATTACGTATATACAACTTTTATTCATCAAGTTAAGATGTCATTCTTACTAGGAATAACGAATAAAGGAATGGTTCATCTAGATAAGTTGACGAATAGAAGCTGAAAATAAAAGAAATGAAAGGCTCGAGACTTTTTTATTGCTAAATAGATGTGATAGGCTTCTTCATGTTGTTTATAATACATGCTAATACTGTATTCTCTCTTTATGATGAGCAGCACATGAAAGACGAAGATCATATGTATGGACAAGTCGATGAATTGACAGAGAAAATATGTTTCTGAGTAAGATAAGCGACTGGCCTGGTACTTGTAGCTTCAAGCTTACATTATGTAACATACAACTTATATTGCTTCTTGTATTCTTTTTCACTGCACTATCTCTATCTATCAGCATATTAGACGTGGAGACACAATGTTGAAATATGAAAAGTTCGAATATTTGAAGAGAAAAGCTGAAATGAAGAATAAAAAAGTATCAATGGTGTTTTGATGGCTAATATCTTACAGCTGGTCATTACCAGGTGTTCTAAATATGTATCCTTGCCAGATTTGACTTCATTCTATGGCCATCTGAGATGCGACAAATCCTAGGTCTCATATAACTCAGGAATAGAGAACGACAAGCACAGATGAAGAAACAAAAGAACTTAGTGACATTACTAATGTCACTAAGTTACTGAAGACTCCTAGATTGTCTCTAGTATTATCTTACTGTTACAATGTATACTATCTCTCTGTTCTGCCAGTAGGAAAGTGACAAAATGCAAGCGTAGAGATAACTCGACAAAAAGGCAAGGAAAAGACCAAATTGAAGAAAGTTGAGTGCTCATGACGTTTGATGAGCGACTATCATTTTGCAATTTGCTCACTGCGGTCTTTGGTAAGTCCCACTGTTACGTTTTTCCATAATCTGTAATGTGAGTCTGAAAGACGAAACTCAGGCCTAAGGAAAAGTGGATCAATTGGAGGAAAAAGTTGTTGCTGAGCACGGTGAGGGAATACAACGTTTATTCAAGATACAATACATGATAAACCACCTCTTGTTGTTTCTGGTATGCAATATCACTACATTATCTCTCCCTGTCAACATCTTAGTCTAGGAGCCAACATGTTGATGTAAGGATAAATAAATCGAATATCCAAAGGAGAAAGCTGTATTGGAGAAGGATGAAAATCGGCCGACTTTCATAAAGCTATTATAATACGACTGGCCACTTCTGGGTGTGATAAGTATGTCTTCTTGTTATATTTTCCTTCGTTCTATAGTCGTCATATAGTGACTAAAACTATTGATCCTGTATAACACATGTAATCGAAAAGAACAAGGTCAAATGAAAAGGAAAATGAAAAGGAAAATGAAGCTGGTGACATTAAAAATAGTTAATAGTATGTCTATTACAACTTTATGATAGTCACTAACTTATTTAGCAGCTTTTTTACTCCCTGATCTGCCAATAGGTGGAGAATCAAAATGCAAGTGTAAGGATAAGTTAATCAAACGGCAAGGGAAAGATCAAATGAAGTGAGATAAAGTGTCAGTGCAGTTTAGTAAGCAGATATTGTACTACTGATAACACGCATTATCTCCTGCTGTTATGTTATTCTCTGTTCTGCGAGCAGAGATTGAGAGACAAAACTCGGGGCCTATGATAACTTCACGAACCAACGAAGAAAAGCAAAAAAAGAATTCAAGTAAGATACTAGTGGTATCAATAGAAGCAAAGGAGTCCGATTAGTAGCTTACCTCTATCACTGAAGCTGTATTGAAGTGGTGGTCTCTCTTTTTGACATCTCTATGGGTTGGTTAAAAGCTGAAGGGCTGAAATAATTGAATAAGCTGAGAATTTAGGTGTAATGAAGATGAAGAAGTACAGTAGCCAGATACTTCAAAGTAGCTTCAAATATTCCAGAAAACTCTCTATACTGTCACTGGTAAGTTTTTCTCCTGTTAAAATCCCCTTGTTGCGTGAGAAAGTGTGGCAAAGAAAACTGACCAGAGCTCAGAATTCGATCATGTAGAAGAGAAAATGTGAAGTGAAGTAAAGGGGGACACCAGATGTGTTACCTGTTGTCAATATAATGCGATGATTGTAATTTGGATGTTACTAACACTATATTTGAGATTTCTTCCCTTCTTGAAAGCTAGAGAATGGTAGAGATAAGGCTACGGAGTCGATGTAGCTCGACAATAACGCTATAAAGGTTGAAATCAAAAGAGAGAAGTATCACTTAGCAGTATAATATATATAAAGTATCCAGCTTCCAACTTCTCATTGTATCTGCTGTTTTATATTGTTCTCGTATATTCTTTTCTGTTAAACCTGGAGATAAAGGATGGTTGCTCAGGAAGGGAGTAAAGTGCATAAAAAGAGCAGTAAAAGTAAGTTATACTACTTTGAAGACTCACATACAAGTGTCTATGAAGTCTCTATTGTAATTTCTACTCCCTAGAGCTTCTATTGCTTCTTTTTTGAGTTCTCCCTACTTTAGCATCTGCCCAAGATGAGATGCTGCCATAACAGAGTTAGTACACTTTTTTTTCTTATTAGGAACAAACACAAGTGCTCTATTACTTGCTAAGATCAATGAATTACTCTCCCATGTTGTCATTTCTCTTCATTTCAGCTTTTGCTGTTTATTATCTCTACCGTAGTTATACCTGTCCTTCATGTGTCTCTGCCCAACTAAGTTGTACAC
Source organism: Yarrowia porcina (assembly GCA_900519025.1). NCBI lineage: Eukaryota > Fungi > Ascomycota > Dipodascomycetes > Dipodascales > Yarrowia > Yarrowia porcina. The sequence continues at coordinate 18,183 of ULGT01000014.1, read as the reverse complement.
AGAGGTGCAGTAAATATAGCAATATCTCTTCCAACAACAATATGAGATAACAGGTTGCAATAAATAAGCCATCCAGGTGTCATGGGCATTTTACTTTACTTCGTTTCATCTTTTTCTGCTCTTTAATGGGGTTATACCAGATTATGGGTTGTGGCTCTTATCCTCTGATGCTAGAGATGTGCGGAAATATACTGTGTTACTATAGAGAGGCAGTTCAGAAAGAGGCAAATCGCAAGTAGCTGGCTATATAATTGTTCTGGAATCCATTCTTTACTTCATGACGGCTTTTATTTGCTCGAAATAGAAGTTATCCTGGGCCTACATTATGTCTTTCCCTCAATGATGTTCACAGAACTGAGATAAATGCATCAATACATACTAGAAGCTGCTGGTGAGATGTAGTTATTAGAAAGTAATAGCAAATAACATCCTGGACTTTTTATCTTTCTTTTTTTCAGCTTTTTTTCTCAATCAACCGAAATATCCCTGTCCACTTTTTTTGCTATATGTTAACAGAAGAGTGATGAATTTAAGAAATTTACGTACTGGGGGCTACTAAAAGTACGCTATGATACAGCTGAAACCTGCTTGAGCGTCCTCGTCAGCTTATCCTATTTTTTTCAGTTTTTTCTCAGTTATTTCATCAAGTTGTCCCTGCGCTGACTTGGGCCTTTCTATCAGCGAAGTTCATCGAATAGGGTTAAATACAGTACTTTCAAATACATATTCGTGACATATTAGACGGCCAGTTACTATCTAGTATCTTCCCAGAGCGTGATGGAATAATAAACCTAGTTGAAATCCCTTCTTCTTGGTCATTTCTTCATCGCGTCCCAAGTCCAAGTTTTCGCCTCATTCCTTGGTAGGTACAGTACTCACACAACTAAGATAAATACAGTAGTAAAAGTTATCAGTGACGACAGAAAGTAGTCAGCTATTGAACAGATGCCATATTATATACCATAGACAGCTTTTCATCCTTATTTGTAACTTTTCTTCTACTACTGAACAGGTTATCCCACCAATGATCCCGTCCTTCCCTAAAATGCTGAAATACAAGAGGTTAATGTAGCAGTACTTTGTATTTACTACGAATGTAAATAGTTAATAATAAAAATGTAAGTCTACTTAAGACTCTTAGACTCTTCTTTTACTTCATTTCAGCTTTTATTCATAAAAAATCAGCTTTTCTCTACATCGCTGTTTTGTCCTCCACATTAGTAGCGGGAGAAATGTTGCTGTGTCAGTAGATTTATAAATCAGTGAAAAAGTAAAAGGCTGGATAGTATCTTATTGACTCAAGCTAAGTTATGAGCCTCTTTTACTTATTCATCCAGCTTTTCTTTCTCGATAATCGAGTTATTCTAACCCCTGGGCAGTTCCCCACCCCATTGCCTCTACAAATAGACCTACCATAGCTCGAATAAAGAAACTGGGGAAATCAAGAAGTACTTATTGTCACCACATTACATGTATAGATATACTTAGCTGCCATCCTTGCTTCGTTTCTGCTTTTATTCCTCAAAAAATCCAGTTCTTCCAACACCTGAGTTTACCCTCACTCGACGATGTTGACAGAAGAGAGAGATACAAATTATTACTGGCCGTTAGGAACGGTAACAACTATTGAATTATACAATGAATGTTCAATGAACGCTCTGTGCGTTTCTTTCAACTTCAGCTCTGTTTTCATTGCTATTGAAATGTAGTAATTTCCACGCGTACAGTCAGTTTGTCTCTCAGAATGGGTAACTAGTGGAACAGCAAAACATAGAAAAAATGCATACTAGAGACTAGAGGAAGCTGTACACCACCTAGTATAGGTCGCACTGAACGTCTTTAGACTCTTCTCTATCTTGATTTCAGCTTTTATTCCTCGAATAACTGCCTCGTACCTATCGTGACTTTGGCCTCGTATTTGATGTTCATGAAGCAGTGAGTAATACTGAGGAATCGCAGAGCAGAGACATAGAAAACTTGTCATATACCTTTGCTTACTCATTAAAGTTGTTATTAGCTACTTTTAATACTTATTCGAACTTTTATTCTACTGTTAATCATGTATTCGCGACCCATGAATTTGGTTTCTCTTTATTTCTGACATAATAAGAGATAAATACAGGGGAAAAGTACTGATCACAGAGATAAGTGTTCAGTGACGTATATTGCGCTATTAAAAATGTCATTATCACCTTTATCTACTTCATTCCAGCTTTCTTAAACCATTTATTCGAGTTGTCCCTACACCAACCTGCTCCATGAACCGTGCTCAGTTAACAGAACTGGGAAAGGTACCGTAATAGAACATACCAGAACGAGAAGGCATAGTAAAATCTTTAATAACAGTCAGTTAAAACAATGGGAGACTCTTTTTGTATTCTGTTTCAGCTTTTCACTCAATGTAAAGAGCTATACCTGTACATTATCTTTCAGTCTCCCTTTATGATATCTAAAGTTGAGAAGAAAAAAACGTATTCACAGCTACATGATGTAGTTTAACTTACAAATTCAGCCTTGGAAACTTCAGGGGTGCTTTTTTTTACTTCATTTCAGCCAATTTTTGCTATTAATCAAGTTGTCCCCGTGGGGTTTGTCTCTCATTGATTCTCAATACTTCAGCGGGTTAACTTATGATGTACACAACTGATGTAAATGAAGCAATTACTGTATCTTATAGTAACCAGCTGTTCAATACTAGCTTTTGAAACGTCCTAAGTCTTCTACCCTACTCAATTTTAACTTATTTCGGCAAGTATTCGATTTATCCCGAAGCCGACATTATGTTCTTCAACTGATGACTATCAGGCAAGAGAAATACACAGTAGCAGTAGATAACTGGAACAAGAGAAAGTAAAAGTTTGTGCTAACCAAGCAGATAAAACATCTTGTGCATCTCAGATTACTTGATTTGAGCTTTCATTTGTCTTCAACCAAGTTATTGCTTCACCTGCATCGATCCACTACCTCATGGCACTGACAGATAGAGATACAATAGCTCTAATATACCTCTGGTAACAGTGAGAAGTTTTCACTTGTACTACAGCGTATTTATTAATGCCCTGATTTTGTTATCTTGCCTAACGTCAGCTTTTATTCGCCATTAAACCGAATTATCTTCACGTCTAAATCCAGTCTCTCAAAGCTGTAAACATAACAGCGAGAATCGAGGCATTATTTTTTACTAGAAAGAAAAAAGGCAGCCAGTAAGTAGACTCTTGCTACTTGTACTAAGATAGCCTATGCTTTCTTATGTGGCTTCATTTTAACTGCTGTTCCTTCTCTTATCGAGTTTTAATATTCGTGCATTGTGGTCGCGCTGGTCATATAGAGAGTATTAATGTTGGTACTTACATGATAGACATAAAAAAGCTCTTTTTAGTTACTAGTAGTCCCTATTGATTGAATTAGCAACTTCTAAGACCTCTTTTCAGCTTTTATCTCGCAATTTACTGGATCATCCAATAATTGATTTTCATCTGTATGCTAGTTGCAGGCAGAGTCAGGTGTATTTAGCATTAACGTGCACCTGCTTCACACAAAAGCAGTCTGTCTCATTTATAGAGCCATTTCAAACATAATGAGCATCTTACTTCTCTTATCTTCAGCTTTTCTATGTCTTTTCTACAAGTTATCCCTACACCTTGATTCTCCACATGCATGATGCTGAGAGAGAGGGGCATATATTGACGCAGAAAAGTAACTTGTGGTAGCAATAAGCCCTCATGGCTATAATTATAGTCTCCAGTAGAGTACTTAAGAGTTACACTACGACATACCTTCTTTCTGCCTTATTTATACCTACTTTGTTCAAGCCCTAATCTCAGTCTGTCCCCGATGCCTTCAGAACAATGTAAATATGAACAGTAAAGCCTACAAGAAGCAATCCGATGTTTTCAGTCACAGGACACAGACTAAAATAATGTCTTGAGTAGCTTTTTCTGCTTCACATCAATTTTTGTGCTTAAAACCCCTACTTAATCATTTGCCTTGATTTTTACAATCGTGGGTGCTCATACTATAGTGAGGGTTTCGACGAAAAATAAGCCATGGATACCATAAAGCTGCTGATTATATACAATCAGTCATTCTGAGTGTCAAAAACAGCTTGCTTTACTTTATATCAGCTTTTATCTGTCCTTTGACTCAATTCTCATTACGCCTGTATTTAGTCACAATAGAGTGGTGAAAGAAAAGAGGCTAAGACTGTATAAAGTCAACTTAATGGTAAAACATAATGCTCAGATACATACCATTAGACATTAAAAATGTCATGGGTTCCGTCGCTTTCTTTGTTTCATATGAACTTCCTTTTTGTCAAGTTATACCAGTCTATGATGTTCCTCTCAATAGACGGTGCTTACGGCAGATGTAAATGTGACAAATAAGCGCACCAACTACTATTCATGGTAGCTTCTAGAATTATGTGCATTAGCCAAACATCCCTAGCTACTTACCTTACTTCAATTCAGCTTTCTTCTACAGATATTCGAGCTATCCCGACACTACTGTTTGATCTCTAAGGTGCTGAGAGAAATTAGTGAAAATGTTGTAGATTCTAACACCAACAACAGCAACAGGTGACCAACTACACGATAATATCCTTCAAAATGTCTAGAGCTTTTCGTCTTACTTGAACCGATGTTTTCTTCGTCAATTATTGAGTTATTCCTACGCATGCTTTGTTTCTCTTCATCAGGATGCTAACAGAACTGCTAGAAATACAGAAAAAACACATTCTGGGAACAAAAAGTTGTCTAGCGCCAACTTATGGCTCTTCGGAGTGTCTCTTACCTTCTATTTCTCTTCATTTGGGCTTTTGTTACTCAGCCTACCTCGCTGTACCTAAAAGCGAGTTTTCATACTATTTATTGAAAATACAACACAGAGAGAAATACTGTAGAAATAGAATCCAAGACATGGTCAATCAGCATTAAATAGTTATCAGAATTGTTACCAGCAACTTTTTCAACTCCTTTCAGCTTTTATTCTTCATTTTTGTTAAGTTAGTATACCCATGATGTGGGTGGCCACAGAACAGAGGTATCTAAGCAGCAATACGAACTTGAGAGCAGCAAAGAGTAGTCTGTAGCACAGTAATGATCTGTTTCAAGAGCACTCTCACTTTCTCCTGCTTTAATTCAACTTTTGTTCCTCGTTTGTCGTCTAATCCCGACACATGCATACCAGTGGACTAATGTGAGAAATCCGACAGAGGTTAGATGGCTGGTTGCTATTGGAGTTATCCAGGCTACTCTAATAACCATTGAACATATTCAAAAGGATATCTAGTCTCTATCATAATGCCCTTACACCGGGCTACGTGTGATTTCCTCTGTGAGTAGGAAGAGGATAGGTTGGAGAAGTTCACAATATACTAATAGTGGGTGTTTATTGAACAAATCGAGCTGCACAAGGTATATTATGGACTCTGTGGATGTCCCTGAGAAAACTCTTATGTCTACGTGATGTTTATGCCGGCTCCATTGTGAGACTTTGTTGGTGAGTAGTTCCAGGCTGCGAAGGGAAATGCTACAAAAGCTGCTAAAATGTGGATGGAGAGACACTGAGGTGATAAAAGTGTTCTATAATTGTAGTTTCACGACCTTCTTGACATGTTGGCAAGCAAAAATCGATAAAATCGATCCCCATATCTTGATTTGGGGATGACTGGAGCGAAGGGACGCGTAGCCGGTATCGCCAGAGACAATTACTTTTCAAAATAAACTAATATTACAATCATTGAGAGGAGATCCTTTGGAGCATTTTGATACTAACAAACTTATGTAACTAATGTACCAGCGTCGCGGTGAAGGCGTTTTTACTCGTTACCGAGGTCTAGTTTAGGTGGCATCTTCAAGAGTAGAGAAACTTTGTTTGAAGGCTCCACGTGACTCTGCATTAACTGGCACGTTAATGCACCTTTCCTCGTCCCCAATGACAACGTGTGGTGCGATTTATTTACCTGAAACACCAATCTTATTGGTGTTAGAGTTTTATGAGTGGTGAGTAGAAAGTGCCAGCCGGGTCAAAGTAGATAATGAATGTTACAATAATTCAGAGAAGATCTTTTGGAACATTTTGATACCCAAAAATGTGTTTTAAATAATGTTGTAGTGCTGAAATTGTGGCATTTTTCCTCGTCACCGAAGTCTAGTTTAGGCGGCGTCTTTGAGGGTAGAGAAACTTTGTTTGAAGTTGGGACTGCACATAATCCTGCATGAGTCTGCACTTTTATGCATGTTTTCCTGGGGCCTGGGACTTAAAAAATAGGTGTGGTGCGTATAACTACACCTAACCCTCTAACCTTATTTGTATTGGTGTTTAGTAAGTGGTGGCGGGTGGAACGTGCCATAAGAGACTATCTGGTACTGGTATCAGGTCATCTGGTGAGAGCTGTGTTCTTTTAATCGTTAGCTTTGCGTGACTTTGATTTTTATTTTTTTTGGCGGGGGTGAAATTTCTCATCTGATTTTGAAGAAAAGGCTCAGGCGAACTGCTTGGGTATTTGATGTCAATTTAGATGCTATAATTTCGGAGATCACGGCTTTGAGAAAAAAGAAGTCAATATCGCCAAAGCATTCCCAAATGACCAGGTTGCGGTCTCCATTCTTTTGGCCGAGATCTGGAACACGAGTTATGAAGGTCCGAAATTTCTCCGTTCTCAGGACTTAGCCAAATTCTCAGAAGTTGGGACCACACACAAAGTGTACATGCGGGAGGGTAACGCGTGGAGAAAGCCTCAGAATCACGAGGAATGAAGAGAATAATAGAAACGTGCAAAAATACAACCAACTGGTTAATATTGTCAAATATCGGTAGATTCATTACATAGATAGCATACAAGGGCAATAAGAGAGCCCTGTTGTGTCATGACCAGGTGCAGACGCGTCAAAACAGACACGGGTACCGGTACGGGTAGTAAAAGCGTGATAATAATGCGAAACAGGCATACAAGGAAGATAGTCAAGAAGGACAGCAGCCAAAGCACCCTATTATGACCCAGAGCAAGCCCCAGCACGGTATGACGGCCCTGAGACCGGCGAACACGCGTTGACCACATTTGGCTATACCCCAGCACGCGACAACGGTGTACAAGAGTGCACACAGACGTGAAAAAAGTAGCTAGGACACAACAGACCCTGCGGATTACTCTCAGAAGCATCCCATCGCGTTCCTGGTACTGTACTATCTTCTTCAGGTCACTTTGTGTTCACCCATGAGACGCGTATTGGTCTTGGCGGAGCACTTTCAAAACAACACCAAGCGACAACATCAGCACCCAGGATGTCGATAGACGTAGCAACAAGAGTACCAGCAACCAATATACTCACTTTCACTCCTTTCTTTCCTTCGGTTCTCTCATGTTTTGGCGGATTTCTGGGCGGGTCGTAGGTTATGCTTGAGTGTTGTACTCCCAACCACTGGAAACCTTAAATCACATGATTTCCTTTGGGGCAGTTGGTTTCGGAAAACTTGAATACTTTCTTGTGGGGGAAGTTCATTCGAGTCCCACTCATTTCCCCCCTACCGATGCCTTGAAAATGGATGGCTCATGTGTATTGCATCATTCACTTGGATGCTGCTTTCTGCGCTAATCACAATAAGCTTTCGGGGCTCCGTCTCCCACCTCCAAATCAACACTCGAGGCGTCTCCGAACCTTCACAATCGTCATCGGAAATTTGCCACCGTCAGTGAGGGCGGAAGTTACTGGCCGTTTTCGCCCGCCTGAAGCGGCTCAGGGGCACCTGATAGTTCCATGACTTTCTCCTGTTTTGAAAAGGAGGTGCATGACTGGAATGTTAGCTGCAAGATTGACCCCTCAGAGGTGGCAGAAGGAGGGGGCAAAATGGCCGTAAAACAAGTAGGCCAGGAGCCATTAATGACTGACCAGCCAAATGAAAGTCTTCAGCTATTATCCGTTTCTTTTCTCTACCCACCTCTTCCAGATCATTCCATTGCTTTCGACGCGTTTCTTTCTCCTGCAGCTAAATGGCTGTTCCGCGTATGTGATGCATATATGATGCACATTTTCTTGCCACCAGCCATCTTTCTGTAAGGATACACTTTAGAGTTAGAGTTTCATCCGGGGTTAGGGCTTGAGGTTGGGAGTTTGTGAGCAGAATGAGGACAGGTGTTCTCTTCCTCATACTGCGCTTCCAACTGGATATTGGCTAACCTAGGTGAGTTCTGACGAGACGAGAAGGAGATGATGATGGAATTAATGATGTTAATAAA